>CM077438.1:18093728-18291228 GCA_039654765.1 Mylopharyngodon piceus
TGACAGACTGGGAAGAGAGGTGCTGCAATAATGTAAAAAAAAAATATGTAAAGTGTTTTTTTTTTTTTATACAATAAAGCAACAAAACCTATTCTAGTATACCCCAAAAACAAAATCAAGACTTTATAAAAGGGCATAATAGGTCCTCTTTAAGTTGTTGAGTAGCAAAATCTCCACCACAGAAATGTTCAGCATTCAAAGACGTCATAATATTTGCATACTGAAATGTGATCTTGTCTTTCTTGTATATAGGTAACTATTTATAATACTGTTATTTTATTGTACAAGCACTAGTATTTCCTTCAGGAAATGCAAATCTAGTTACTATTGTTATTAATTATACTGACATGTAATCATTGTAATGTTAAAGTGCTACTATATGGAACTGTGCAGAGCAGTACTTATAACAGCAGGCACAAGGTGTTAACTTACATTGTGTTCATGTGAGAGAAGTTAATGGAGTGTTGTATACGCGATCAATATCTGCTCTGAATCAATATTTTGCCTGACTGGACCATGTCCTCACGATACCGTACGGGCCACAGTTTCCATGCAGAGGCTGCATCGGAGCAAGCAAGGTCAGAGCATAGCGTTCTGAGCTGCATGGAATCTTAATTAGGTAGAGATGAAGGAGAAGGAACGTGAGATGCATGATGGGAACCGGCAGGCTGTCCAAGCTGTCACAGAGTGGCACGCAGTGGCATTATTCCACCTTCTCGCTCCGCATGATGTGTTCATAAACATGCACCAGAAGAAGCTGTGATGAGCGTACACAAGGACAGCCCTCAATGTATGGGACCCTGAGGCTCACACATTACCGGAGCTGATGTTTTAATGTGGTTGAATTTTGAGAGAGAGAGAGAGAGAGAGAGAGAGAGGCTTTAGTGGTAAAGAATACTAATCATCTACACTTTATTAATACTGTATATCTAAACTTTTGTAGTTTCAGTCTCGAATATTCGGTTACAGTGCACTTAATCATTGATCCATTGTAACTAAAATCATAACTAAACAAAAACAATCATGTCAATTGTTGGAGATTCATCTCAAAGACTTAAATTCATTGGTTCAGTGATCTTTCGGCAGGTTATACAGTTACGCCAGTTCATAGTTGGTGTCAAGTGACTGTTTTTCCATGTTATGAGTGAGTCATTGAAACAATTCAACCGATTTGTTGAAACCGACTTACAATATTGGTCAAAAGTTTAGAATAATTAAGATTTTTTGTTTTAAAAGTCACTTATGCTCAACAAGCCTGCAATAATTTGATTTAAAATACAGTAAAAGAAGTAGTATTTTAATATATTTAAAATGTAATTTATTCCTGTGATGAAAGCTGAATTTTTAGTATCATCACTCCAGTCTTCAGTGTCACATGATCCTTCAGAAAACATTCTAATATCATGATTTGGTGCTCAAGAACCATTTCTTATTCTCAATGTTGAAAACAGTTGTATCATGGTTTCCACAAAAATATTAAGCAGCAAAAACTGTTTTCAAAATTGATAATAATAAGAACCATTATAATATAATTAAGCACCAATGATAACTGAAAATAACTGAGCACCAATAATAGATGATAATAATTGAGCACAAATCAAAGCTCGTGCTTTGAAAACAGGAGTCCTGAACAAGAACAATTGGTTCACTTATAAGATTCGTTCACAAACAAAACACCCTGAATGTGAACAATATTTTATTAAAGGATAGAGGAATTAAAATCACAGATATTACTTTTTAAGCATTAGATTTATCCTTAGAGGTTATCTCTTAAGTTTATATCTCTTATATGTGACTATGGTTGGGAAAGCGAGCACTCATGCACTAAGGACTTGAAGCAAAAGCTTATGCCTACGTTCAGTAAGCCTGTTAGTCCTTGGTGCATAGACCCTCCCTTTGAACTACTCACCTCAGTAAACACTGCCAAACAGAGCAGGGGATTTGGTCGCTAGCCACCAACATTTCATGCTTTTTGTGTTGTTCATCTTTGAATCCCCATTCCATTAACCTTAAAACACATTTAAACTAATCATTTGACTGAGTGCAAGGAGTCACAAATCTGTCCGGAGGCCAGTGTCCGAATCTCTGGAACTCGGCTCAATTGAGCATTTCCTGCCAGTTTTGTGCCGAACGCAGGATTTGGAAATTCAATGTTGGATCAATCCGAGAGCAATGAGTGTCACTGCTGGAGTTCTGTTTGGGTCACTAATCACACACCCTTCCACTCAGTGTTAATGAAATTACTAATGAAAATGGTTGTTGACAAAGTGTTTTTTGAGTTCATAGACGACAAAGCACATAAAACACACTGACAAAAAAAATAAAAATAAATAAATACTGCAAAATGTTAATGCACAAACAATGTAGAAACAATGCAATGTACAAACTATGCAAAACATATCTATTTTCCAAAGTGGTGATTTTATATGAATTTAAAAATAAATGTGATTTGTACGGAAACTTGTGATTTTTGAATTAGCCACCAATTAGCCACCAATTTGCCAAAGCATATAATATTTACTAATTGTCATGAGAGTGTGTTGTGTAAACTGAAGAATTTTTGAAGCAGGTTGATTAGCTGAACAAAACTCATCATACACAGATTAATCAGGTATATAGCATAAACATAAACATAGCATAAACATCTTCACAAAATTATACAAATGCACAAGGTAACTTGAACTAAGTTACGTACTAATAAGATTGTCACATTGTAAATATGCTAATAAATAAAGCTTTAAAGATTTCACAATATTATATTACAATAGTGTACTCACTGTATTTGATTGTAAAGAGGGTGGATTTACAATCCCTCTTCTTGTATTATTTAATGAATTGGAAATGATAGTTTTCTTAAAACCAGTGTATCTATTTTGGTATTTCTGTTACAGGCAATGTTTGTAATTGGTATGTGAGAGGTGAGTGAGGGTCTGACCCACGCCAGGAATGCAGTAACAGTGTTTACTCAATTTCCAGAGAATAAATATGTACTCAAACAACCAAATTAATCAAAAGTTATATTTTGTAGAAAGAGAATTGTCAGTTTGAACTTTATTCTTATTCATTTTATTCTGCTCTTCTCAGCTTGACAAGACATGTAAAGCAGGCACGTGCACACATAGACATCAAAAGGGGTTTGATCACCTGCACTTTTTCTTCCTCGAGAGAAAGTGCCCTTTTTTCTTGGGTGCTTGTTTTTTCTTCAAATAAATGAGCATATATTCCTGTTTCCGCACCGCTTCCATATCAAACAAATATATTTATTGAATAAAAAAATCTAAATATCAGGTCGGGAGATGAGACTTCGTCGAGTTCCGATGCTCACCCTCCGTCTCTCTCTCCCTCCCTCCGCGTCTCCGTGCAGCAGTGCAGCACACATCGGCACATCAGACACACAAACAAACAGGCAGGCAGGCAGCAGCCCCTCCCAGACCCAGCTCCTATCCCAGTTGTGTTTTTCTTGGCTTGTGTGGAGGTGAGTGGTGATGAACAAAAGACTAAGCTACCAGTCCCTCGCCTTTACAGCTATTTAGCCAAAAGACAAATATAGTTCAAGGGTTTGTTCACCCAAAAATGAAATTTCTGTCATTAATTACTCACCCTCATGTCGTTCCAGACCCATAAGACCTTCATTCATCTTCGGAACACAAATTAAGATATTTTTGATGAAATCCAAAATATCCCAAAAAAATTTTATCCTCAATAGAAAGCAACTTAATTACCGTCATTCAAGGTCCAGAAAAGTACTAAGTTCAAACTTAATATTAGGAAGCGACGAGAATACTTCTTGTGCGCAAAAACAAAACAAAAATAACGACTTTATTCAATGATTTCTTCTCTACCTTGTCAGACTCGTGCGCAGTTGACAGTGAACGCAGTTCAGCGCTTTCGCGTTAACGTCTGAACGCCGGCTCAGTATTGGCTGGCTCCTGCGTCAGCATCACATGCATGTGTCGTGGTGCTCACGTGAACAGCGTCGGCCAATACTGAGCCGCCGTTCGGATGTAAACACGGAAGCACTAAACTGCGTTCACTGCGTCAACTGCGTACGAGTCTGACAGGGTAGTGAAGAAATTGTTAAATTTATTTTTGTTTTGTTTTTGTTCACAAGGAGTATTCTCGTCACTTCCTAACATTAAGGTTGAACCACTGTAGTCACGTTGACTATTTTAACGATGTTTTATGTTACTTTTCTGGACCTTGAATGACGGTAATTTCGTTGCTTTCTATGGGGAATAAAAAAGGATTTCATCACAAATATCTTAATTTGTGTTTAGAAGATAAACGAAGGTCATATGGGTGTGGAACGACACGAGGGTGAGTAATTAATGACAGAAATTTCATTTTTTGGGTGAACTAACCCTTTAACTTGTGTCTTGCTAACATGCATGACTCATCAGCTACTAGCTAATGTAATAAATGAGCTAAAGTTTAGCTAAGGCAATATATCATGGCCTTACAGGCTAATGTGCTGTACTTAATAATGGAGACACTATAGGTGAATACAGTAAAATTTGTGTCTGATAACGTCATCACAATCGCCACTTTGATATGCAAATTAGGTGTTAACTAATTAAAATGTGCTAATTTGCATACATTTGCCAAGGCACTGCAGGTGAATAGGATAAACAAAATAACTAAAGCATATCACCACAAAACTTCCCCAGTTAATGACTTACATCACGAGTCTTTTCCTCTGAAATGCTATGTTTAAATATGCAGATTAGCTTGTTTTGGTTAATTTAGAAGAAATCTACAGATGCAAACAGATGGAGGGTAATGGGCTTAAAACAAACACCATCTAAATGCGTATTTTGTAAGTCTTCTTTTCATTAAAGTAAAAGAAGACATGGAAGCAAAATAGACCAAAACCTCAAAATTGACCACTACATGAAAAAAGTTTCCTTCTTTAAACAGTAACTTCATAATTTTGATCGTAGGCTCCTCATCTAATAACTATCCATTCTATTAGTTTGTTATGCTGATAGATCTTTACATGATACAGACAGCCCTCCCTCTAATGTGAAAAAAGTCCTTGTCACCATCAGTTATTTTGAATATAAATAATTATGAGAAGTGCCCTTTTTTCCCACTTGAGCCCCTGCCCCCCAAAATGTCTGTTTATGTTCCTGATGTAAAGACAACTGTGTCTAAGGTCATGAAGGTCAACAACACATATGCATACTTAGTATGTGTAATTCTTTTTAAGATTTATAGCACAATTTGTCAACGATAAATAAATAAATGTTGATAAATATTTAAATTTATATAGCCTATAATATTTAAATATTTGGGTTAATTTGAAACTTTCTTGTTCACTAAAATGCTAAAATTAAGCTGCTTTTCCACCGTTGAGCCGAACGGTTCTAAGAGCGGAAAGGAATGGTTCCAGTTATACTTCCACTTGAGAAGGCTAAGAACGGTTTGGCCTGACGGTGGAAAAATGGCTTTAGATGGCATTTTAGCCAGTAAATTGGGCTAAAAGTAATGATGATGAAAAATGTACTAAATGTAAAGGTGATTTTCATGTTTCAAAGTCATGAAATCTGTTTTTCTTTCCCTCTCAGCTTGAAGAACAAATGAAGTTTGATGGAGCATCTCTACTCCTGAAACTGAGGATCTTTCTGTAGAAGTCAAGGCAGCTTCTGCGCCTCCGTGTCTGACGAATGACAGCGATATCAGTTCATGTTCTCTTGATCCATTGTGTGTATGATAGTGATATGGACACTACCAGTGCAGATAGAGACATGGGATGTTCATAATGGATTATTATGAACCAGTGCATTTTGCTAAATTTGTAAATTAAAAACAAAAAAAACATTCACATCCTGAACACTTTAATGTATTTAAGGCATGTAGAATGGGCACAATTTTGTCTCTCTTATTTTAATGTGGTGTGATTAAAAAATATTTTCATTGTAATATTGTGTTTAATTTAAATGTATTTGTAAGAACTAGAGTGAGATGTCAGTCAAACATCATAGTTCTCAGTCCACTGAAGATGTATTAAATTTCCTTGTTTTATTTTGTACATAACGCCTGAGGGAATTGTTCTTTAATGATATTAAAATGAGACATTTTAAAGCTGAATTTAATCAGCATACTCACAAAAGTAATGGACTGAAGTACAGTGTTTTAAATCCACTTTAAAACATCTTTGTAATCTTTTAATTATTTCAACAAGACTTTCCAGTGATTTGTTGCACTCTAAATGTTCAGCAAAAGCTTTTTCGACATTAGCTGCAGTATGAATGGATAAAAAATGAACTATTTACTGTCTCTTGCAGTGAAGAAAGAAACCCAAGAGATCACTATAGGGAGGCATTATTGAGATGAAATGGAATTATGTGCTATCATGCTGAGATGGGGTTATTTTAGTGCTTTTCACAAAGGGAAAAAATTTCCATTTGTGCACCGTTCTAATTAAAAGAGCCAAAATAATCAGATTATTCCCAAAACAACAACAACATGAAACTAACATGCTAGCATTATTTATTAAAATATGGCATCCTAGAGAATAAAACAATTCTGACACAAATATGATTAGTAGTTCTGTTTTTTTATGTTACATTATCAAGTTGAATGCTCGACTTAGAGTGTCATGATGCTAATTCACACTTATTTAGTGTGAAGTGTCACTGTTGTTTTTGTACTGGAATGAAAGGCAAACAACAGAAGCAATGCTACTCCTATAAATCACAGCTCAGTCTCTCCCAAAGGCCTTTTCCTTACAATGTTTTTCATTCTGCAAATGATGTGTTTGGTAAGAAGACCCATAGGGCTTTAAAGATAAAAGGACCGACGTAAGACAATCTTTCAAAATGAAATGGATTGCAAGTGATTCCCAACAGACAGTGGCTGGATCTCTGAAGGGCCCAGAGGGTTTCCTTTGTACTACAGATCTGATGACTGTTCCCTGATGTACTACTGGCGATGCAAAGTATCAAAAAGTATCTCAAAATCCCCATTTTGGCAGGTTTCATCATGCTATAAGTCATACAGTTACTTAAATATTAAAATAGATTTAAAGTGTCCTGATATCAAAGTGCAGTTTTGGTTAACAAAATAAGCCAGTTTAAATATTGCAGTTTAATTAAGTTGTTCTGTTGCAAAGATATACAGTGCAAATGTAGTTGTGAGTTTCCATTTCTGTGGGCTCAGCTCATTATGCATCGCTGCACTACCATGATTGATTATTCAAATATATGTAAATAGCACAGCAAGGGCCACTGATAATGTATTCATAACTTTTACCTTTAAATAATAGCTTATAGAAAGATTTTGGAAGAGAAAAATGTGCCAGAAGCCAACATTGTTCTGTCATATGAATTAGCAATTGAATTGTATCATTTTGCTGTGGAGCACATTTTCAGAAAGTCTCTGTAATCTCGATTAAGTACAGTAAAGTAATCTTGCTGATTTCAGCTCTTTTGCTCTGGTGGTGATGTAAATTGTTTGTTCTGTTTCAGCATGCAATGTCTTTAGTCTCTCTGACAGTAAGTCCAACATCATCAAGCACCAACACGCACGAGATTTAAGGCAAGAGGCAATTTTTCATGATAAATGTCTACCAGATAAACCCAAAGGATTCATTTTGTATGTTCTTCTAGCTGTTTTTTCAAGACTGTCTAGCTTTTATTTCTTGAGATGAACTGGCTGTCTCCTTCAATTTCACCATTGCAAATTGTGCTGGTAAAAACAGGCCACTAAATAGACCGTGATAGTCATCCAGTGTCATTTGTTACGAAGATCCGAGGGCATGCTTATAAACTTGTTTGTTTTTACTCATTCCCAGAGAATCCCAGAGTTCTTTGAGGATAAAATTCTTCCATATGTTGGCAGCTGTAAGCTGGACTATTACGTCAGTTGAGGGCTGTGGTTACTTTGTATTCATTGGCTCTGAGTCAATTCAAAAGCTGAACTAGACTGAAGACTGGACTGAAACAATTTGCTCATTAGTACACATAGTTAAAGGGATAGTTCACCCAAAAATAGTTTACTCACCCTTGTGTTGTTCCAAACCTGTATGGCTTTCTTTTTTTCTGTGGAATATAAATTGATAATGTTTATATAATGGGGATATTTTGAGAATTTTTTCAGTGTTTCATTATTTTTTTCATCCAGCAGATGTAAAAAAAAAAAAAAAAAAAAAAAAAAAAAATCTGATTATAAACATTCTTCAAAATATCTTCTTTTGTGTTCCACTGAAGAAAGAAAATCAGGTTCAGAACAACATGAGGGTTAGTAAATGAAGAATTTTAATTGTGAGTGAACTATCCATTTAATCACAGTCATATTTGAAAGAATTACAATTCAACAGACAGACAGACAGATAGATAGATAGATAGATAGATAGATAGATAGATAGATAGATATAAATCTATCAATAAAGTGTTATTCCCACTGAATACAGTGGATTTGGTACAAAAGGTGCAAATCCTTTAATCTCCAGTAGGTGGAGTCATCTGCATAATTTTGTACAGAATGTACAATAGAGTCAACCCTGCTGGATGAACCAGTCACATCTGTTTTGCTTGACTGTACCAACTGTACTCATCATTTATAAATGAACACGAGTATATCAAAACAGATATATTGAAATGCTTCAGGATGACTGAACATAGTCCAACGTCAGCTGCATTTTGAAAAGTACATACATTATATCTAACTATGAGAATACACTGGAAGGCAACTAGTCCCCAGGACTAATTTCATATTGTCTCTGGAATATTTATTGTGATTTTGACCCTTTAACAAAAAAAAAAAAAAAAAAAAAGTGGTGTCATGGCAGGGCACACATCAGAGTGTGTATATGGCTTTACATTTTCAGAAATACTAAAGATCAGTTATAAGGTGAAAGGTAAGTTTGTATACAGAAGAACTAGATAAATATGATCACATAACCAACAGGACAGCACACCAGCTACCAGTTAAATGAGCTCGCAGGGAATGTCTTGAGACTGAACTTTAATCAGCAGAATGCATGACACAGTTTTCAGTGTTTATCAAGGCCTGCTGTGACCTATAGAGATCCACGCTGACAGTAAACACAAGGGAGGGACACTTTTACCACAAGATGCCTTGTTTAAGAAGCTCTAAATTGCAGTTTGAAAGAAAACATTACATTGCAATTTAAAACACTGTGAAAAAATAAAGAGGTTGTGATTTTCTAAAGAATACCGGGTAACACATGCCAATCTGTGAAGTTGACTAAACAGTTATCATGTAGCCTAAATACAGCCTATTATTTTCTACCATTGAACTCCATAAAAGTAGAAATCAGAGATGACTAAGAGTATGAATAATATTCCCACTAAGTCTATCTCTGGGGCATTTTTTCCATCTTATACTGAAAGATGTCCACATTTGGTCTGACGTTTGATTTCCAAGGAAGAATTTAGTCCTCATGGGCATTCAGGACAGTCTGACCCAATGAAAGGATCTGTAGGCTATAATATTTTATTCAGTAAATCCAGAATACAGTAAATCCAGTAGAATATGGCTTTCACCTTCATTCCAGATTAAACCAGTTATGGATTTATAAGAGAGAGGAACTTTAAGTTCAACCAAGTGTTGTGTCATAGTTGCTTTTTATAAATCTGTGGGCAATGCTGCTTGTCAGTGTGAGTCACTCTGGACAGTGACCCATCCAGAGCATCAGGAGTAAATACAAGGACACAAACACTCCCCACAGTCCTTTGCACAGTCAAATTCATTGGTCCCATCTTTACCTACTATGTACTAACATTTCATCATTTGTGACCCGTTCTGGCGAAATGAGTCGGAAGTCGCAACGTTCCATTTTAAGATGCGGGCCGATAATGTGGAAAAAAATGAAAAAAAAATCGATTTTTCTTTTTTTAGCTAATTTCAAAGAACAGACATTCAAAACTAATCTCCCAAAGTTACTAATCAAAAAGCTTAGAAATGTACACAAACAGTGACATAAAAGCTGATCATTTGTCAATGGGAAGCCCCGTTTCGACTGACCGGCACGCGATTGGTCCAGCCAAAATTCCTGTCAGACTAGCAGCGCTCTGTGTAAACAAGCTAGCAGATCTCCTCAGAAAGATAGTTCAATACTGTGTAGTGTAGTATACTGTGTGTAGTTCTGTTTATTAATTTGAGAATTGTCGCTGTCAAAAGAGAGCAAAGTAGCCAAAGCGTTAAACTCACCGGAGGCTCTCTGTGACTGCGTGTACATGTGCGTGTACGCGCGAGGTGACAGTTAAGGATGCAGACACACACACACACATACACACAGACACACACACACCCCCTCTCTCTCAAGCAAAAATGTAGCACCTCTGTTCAATCTTTCTGATTTTAGTAAATCTTTGTAAAAGTGCCTTTTAAAATATTTATTCAAATAAATACTTTAAAATAATTTGAGCTTCAGCCTGGTTTAATAGCATTTATATATATAGGCTATACAAATGTCTTTGGTCAAATTAAGCTGTAAAATAAATAGTTTATCCCTTTAAATGCAATGGATTTTGAAAGATATCAACAAAAAACGGGCAAAAAACTTTAAAAGCGATTTTCTCAGGTTTTCAATTGGAAAAAGAGGGCAGACGACCATAATTCAAATGGGTATATCTTTAAAACCATTCAAGGTATGACTTTGACTAGGATATCATTTTAAAGCCTATGGTCTCCTCTTTCCATTGATACCAAAATCTCAATTTTGAAATTTGGGTCACTGTGACTCATTTTGCTGGATCAGGTCACATTTTGTACAATGCACTTATTGTGTACATACATGGTTTTTTTTTTACATTCTACTTACATTTTTAAAAAAAAAAAATAAAAAAAATACTGCATGTAATTACAGCTGTAATTACATCAATAATTACACTGTTGTCCCTTCCCTTACACCTCAGCCCACTCTTAAACCTACCTATAAACCTGTCCTAAACTTTATATCCCACTTCAATAGCAGTAAAAGTGTTTTACAGTACACAAGAAAAACACATTAAGTACATTGTATCTAATGATTTATTATTATTATTTTAATGTAATTATTTAATGTAATCATTTTTATGCAAGCACATACAGTGCATCCGGAAAGTATTCACAGCGCTTCACTTTTCCCACATTTTGTTATGTTAAAGCCTTATTCCAAAATGGATTAAATTCATTATTTTCCTCAAAATTCTACAAACAATACCCCATAATGACAACATGAAAGAAGTTTGTTTGAAATCTTTGCAAATTTTTTAAAAATAAAAAACAAAAACAAAAAAAGCACATGTACATAAGTATTCACAGCCTTTGCTCAATACTTTGTTGAAGCACCTTTGGCACCAATTACAGCCTCAAGTTTTTTTGAGTATTATGCTACAAGCTTGCCACACCTTTTTTTGGGCAGTTTCTCCCATTCTTCTTTGCAGGACCTCTCAAGCTCCATCAGGTTGGATGGGGAGCGTCAGTGCACAGCCATTTTCAGATCTCTCCATTTTCAGATCTCTCCAGATCTCCAGATCTCTCCAGAGATGTTCAGTCGGGTTCAAGTCTGGCTGGGCCACTCAAGGACATTCACAGAGTTGTCCCATAGCCACTCATTTGTTATCTTGGCTGTGTGCTTAGGGTCGTTGTCCTGTTGGAAGATGAACCTTCGCCCCAGTCTGAGGTCCAGAGCAGGTTTTCATCAAGGATGTCTCTGTACATTGCTGCATTAATCTTTCCCTCGATCCTGACTAGTCTCCCAGTTCCTGCCGCTGAAAAACATCCCCACAGCATGATGCTGCCAACATCATGCTTCACTGTAGGGAAGGTATTGAGCGGTACCTGGTTTCCTCCAGACATGACGCTTGCTATTCAGGCCAAAGAGTTCAATCTTTGTTTCATCAGACCAGAGGATTTTGTTTCTCATGGTCTGAGAGTCCTCCAGCCGGGCTCTCATGTGCCTTTTACTGAGGAGTGGCTTCCGTCTGGCCACTCTACCATACAGGCATGATTGGTGGAGTGCTGCAGAGATGGTTGTTCTTCTGGAAGGTTCTCCTCTCTCCACAGAGAAATGCTGGAGCTCTGTCAGAGTGACCATCGGGTTCTTGGTCACCTCTCTGACTAAGGCCCTTCTCCCCCGATCACTCAGTTTGGCCGGGTGGCCCGCTCTAGGAAGAGTCCTGGTGGTTCCAAACTTCTTCCATTTAAGGATGATGGAGGTCACTGTGCTCATTGGGACCTTCAATGCTGCAGAAATTTTTCTGTACCCTTCCCTAGTTCTGTGCCTAGATACAATCCTGTCTCGGAGGTCTCGGACCTTATATAGACAGGTGTGTGCCTTTCCAAATCATGTCCAATCAACTGAATTTACTACAGGTGAACTCCAATCAAGTTGTAGAAACATCTCAAGGATGATATGTGGAAACAGGATGCACCTGAGCTCAATTTTGAGTGTCATGGCAAAGGCTGTGAATACTTGTGTAGCTGTTCATGTGATTTTTTCGTTTTTTATTTTTAATAAATTTGCAAAGATTTCAAACAAACTTCTTTCATGTTGTCATTATGGGGTATTGTTTGTAGAATTTTAAAGAAAATAATGAATTTAATCCATTTTGGAATAAGGCTGTAACATAACAAAATGTGGAAAAAGTGAAGTGCTGTGAATACTTTCCGGATGCACTGTATGGCAGGGGTGGCTAACAACGGTCCTGGACAGCCGCAGTCCTGCAGAGTTCAGCTCCAATATTTAATAAATTACTGTTAAATATACATATATTAAATGTGTAAATATAAATTCTATAATATTAATACATTAGATGAATAATAATAATTATTTTAATAAAAATAAACAACATTCTATTATTATTAATAATAATAATAATAATACACTCTAAAAAATGCTGGGTTGTTTCAACACAAATTTGGGTAAAACATGGACAAACCCAACCGTGTATTATTAAATATATATTAAATGTGTCAATATAAATACATTAATATAATAATAATAATAATAATAAACTTTTATTATTGTTTACACAAGACCTTACTGCCCCAGTCATGAAAAGTCTGTGTTCAGCTTTCTTAACTTCAAAACACTTAAAAAAACATAGAAAAGCATTTTGAGTCAGAATAAATGAGACAGTTGCGATCCTCTGTTTGACTGTAAATAAACTGCCATTGTTGTAATAATACCTCTAGAGACAAAGAAAAATTTGAGCTTTTAACTTCATTGAGTCAGCCCTTCAGTAAACAATAGTTTTGGTCCTTAAACATAGTTAGGGTAAAACAGTTTTGCATTAGTGTCATAAAATAAAGCACGATTGTAATGTGAGAAGTGTCTGTTTACTGTATTCTTGAAACCAGGTTAAAACTGGTAAAATAGGTCATCTGATCTTTATCCCTTTGCAAAAAACTACTTCATATTTCTGACCCATAATGACATCTGCCTTTAAGAGCGCACAAACTGGATTCAACTGGAAGAAACTGACTCTTGCTTATGGATAACAGCAACGGCCGGCTAAGACTGTCAACATCAGAAAACACCCTTATCTCAGTGAACAGACACAATTAGTTCCATGACATCTGCTGTGACTCTGCTGATTTAGCGTGAATGATTGGCTGAAAAGATTTCTAGCATCAAAAAGTTTACTCACCATAAAACAATACTATCTCTTAGGCCTACAAGACCATTGTTAATATTTAATCTGGATTTAAGCTGTATAATGAGTGGTTCTTAATCATACTTTTTCTAAGCTACTTCATTTGCCTACAGTGTATGAAGAGAATATGTCTTTTGAACAGTATATGAGCACATGATGTTTGATGGTGGGGCAATGTGAATTTTATACATAAGAAATGTTGATTTTTAATTGCTTATTGTTTGCTCATGTTAGTTTGCAGGGCATTAACTAATGTTAAAGGGATAGTTCACCCAAAAATGAAAATTCTGTCATCATTTACTCACCCTCAAGTTGTTCTAAACCTGTATAAATGTCTTTGTTCTGTTGTACACAAAGGAAGATATTTGGAAGAATGTTTGTAACCAAACAGATCAATGGGGAGTCAATGGGGGGCAAGATCTGTTTGGTTTCAAACATTCTTCCAAATATCTTCCTTTGTGTACAACAGAACAAAGACATTTATACAGGTTTGGAACAACTTGAGAGGGAGTTAAAAATGTATTAGTAAATGTTGAAGTTAACATTAAATAAGATTAATAAATAGGCTAATGTAAAATTATTGTTCATTGTTAGTTCATGTTAACTAATGTAGACCTATTTAACTAATGTTAACAAATGAAACCTTGTTGTAAAATGTTACCAAAAGTGTGAAGGAAAAATATATTATTCCTGCCTGGAAAATATTCACTTTAATTGCACTAAATGTTGTTTTATATCACATTGACTGTGCTATATTCATTAATAAAGAACCAATAAATAAAATATAATAAATAATTGTTTTAATAATTGTTCTAATTCTATAGACCTAATGTAGCCCCGCCCTTTTTCAGCGCCATTCCACAGCATGAAGGTAAGATCTTACGGATTTTCCCGGTCTGCTGACATGTACATCCACTTCAAACATTACAATGCTCAGATAACTTTCATTAATTTTACAATATGTCCATTTCATCAGTTAATTACTCTTGCCATAGAAATATACAGAGCTACCCAAAAACGGAAGTTCAAAGAACAAAATTCTAAAGATGGCTGGGCACTTCTCTGGTGCATAAGGTCTTGGAAGTCCACACGTAGGCCTACCACACAAATTTACTTACTAGAGTTTGTCCAAAAATATTTTTCAAATGTTTTACATCACCCTATCATTATTACACAAAAAAATCTTTTAAAACTGAGTTTGATTTTCCAAATTTTATGATGTCCAAAAGGCACTGATTACGGAATACCAGGAATGACCCTGAAATGACTGGATTTTGCCCGCGAAATTTCGCAGAGCAACGGTAAATGCGACCACACCTCAAATATTATAACTCATTACTTCATAGACTGAAATATAGGCCTATATTTAAGGCTGTTATATAGGCCAAGTCTATTTTGACATTTAATGTAATGTCACAAACAGTCTTCATCCTAGATACTAGTTTTATATTTTAGCATATGTGCTAGTTCTGGTGAGATATTTTTCTTTCAATAGGCTAATTGATTATAGTCTAATTAATAGTTTTTCTTCTAATAAGTAGCCTAGCTAATTGTGCTATTTTCTGTAAACATGTATAGGCAAAATAAAGCTGTTTTTTTCAACACCGAATTTACCAGATGGAGCTAAACACCATTTTGAAACCACCCTAGACATTCATTCACTGAAGTAGGTAAATGTTCGTTTTAGCGATATTTATAATATAAAAAATGTAAGCTACACATTTGTTTATCTGACAGTGTTTACTCATATTGAGTGATTGGCAAGGAAAACACATTTTAAGAAAAAGGAATAATCATTAGATTATCAAAACAATTTTATTCAAATAATTTTTTTTCTAAGTAGACTGTTACATTGCAGTAGACACTGCTGATACTGAGCCTCTTCATAATCAAATTTCGCCCGTGGAATCAGTCTATATTTCAAATGTTCTGCGTGGTGTGTCAACACAAGAAACATCAATACTCAGGTGTCTTCAAGCTCAACCTTCGTTGGTCTGGATCATTTCAGTCACTGGATCAGTTCTCTATTTTCACAGCACACCAACACGACTCTGGTAGGACGCCATCAAGTTCAGCAGTCTTGATGAACACCAGCCTCCAGCATGTGCCGAGTGATCACGGTCTTTTTATCTGTGCACATATCTGCACAGCTTCCCGACGAAAACTTCCCTCAACGAAACTTCATCGACTGGCGCGTCAGTCCAGTAATAAGCATAAATTTGTCCTTCTTGTCCTGCTGAAGAGCCATAAGCGCTTTGGAGATGCCCTCGGGATCCTGGTACAGCGTGTGGATGGTCCTGGCTCTCTCCACCGCCTTCAGGTCTCCTGCTTTCTCGAAGAGTTTCACCAGCACATCCTGGTTGATGTTCTCAAAGATGTTCGGCGACGCTTTCTTGCGGTGCGCCGTGTCGAATTTGACGCCGCTCACTGCGGGACTGACGCGACGCGAGTCTGAAGACGCGTATGAAGACATGGCGGCAGTAAAGATAGTTTTCGAGATGTTCTATGTCTGGTAGCAGCGGTTGTGCTCTCAGTGACTCCAGCATTGAAGATAACAGCCGGTTTTATAGGAGACTGCCTGACAGAGCGAGAATTCCCTTTTGAGGTGACGTCAAATGAACGGTTTGTGAACGCCCAACTTTAACCGCTGTTCTCAGCAGGAAGCGCTGCGGGAAACTGTTCTGACGCAAAGATGAACTTAGCGAAGAATTCATTAATAAGTAACTGGCTCACTATAAGCAAAATCTTTCGGTTCGTTTCAAGTCAGCTTTGTCTAACAGAGTTTCTTTACCTAAATTGCCTTATTACAGTATGCTACTGCGGGCTACAGCTCCACAATGGAATAGCAATATATTTCCTCACAGGGACATTTTATAGATAGTGCCATCAATTACATTATGCAGTTATTTATTTATTTGCAAGAATTTATATTACTATACTATAACTATGTATCATACGTACAAATTAATCTAGCTTAATAATGATGACAGGCTAATAACAACAACAATAAACTGTACCTAAAACCACGATTGATTATTAATCAAATAAAAAAATAATTCTATTTAGGAAATATATAGGCTATATAGCCTATATAGGCTATTACCACAGAGGGTTTAGAGTACACACTTGATATTATATTTGTTCAACATCATTTACAGTTTGCTATAGCTAGCTTATAGACTAGGCTACCTTTTGTTTCCAATTCATCAAAAAATAAAATAAATAAATAAATAATAATAAATTCTACATTGTAAAGAAGGAGTGTTATTATAATCATATGTAATTATATCTAGATTATGAATAGGTTATGGAATACTTTGGTTTAAAGAATATGGCCATAACTCAAGTTTTGGAGTTTTCTTGCTTTACAGAAGTTGTAAATGAGTTTCTCATGTGTATTTTGTCATACTATCTTTTTTATTGATGATGAGGGAGACACAAAGGGTGAGACCACTTGCTTAGCTCAGATGATTTCATCTGTACAAGTTTAACATTTAAATGTTTAATGTCACCTGCATGACATTCACCTTCAAACTTTATGAAAATGACAAGTGTTATTTAAAATTTCAGCAAAAACTTTAAATTTTTTAGCAATTGTCTTCCTCCTGTAGGACATTACGTAGTAAATGAGCTGTTTCATTGGCAGAATGCTATCTCATCAGTGATGCTGGTTTGGGAATGAAGAACAACATGCAGCTCTCTCATTTTATGAGATAATGTTCAGAAATAAGCACTGATTGTTCTTTCCGCATGACCGTACTTGTCCCATGCATGCATTAGTGAATTTAGGACACTCTCTCTCTCTCTCTCTCTCTCTCTATATATATATATATATATATATACACAGTTGAGCTCAAAAGTTTACATACCCCTTGCAGAATCTAGAAAAATGTGAATCATTTTAACAAAATAAGAAAGATCATGAAAATTGCATGTTATTTTTTATTACTGTCCTTAATAAACTATTTCACATAACAGTTGTTTACATAAAGTCCACAAGACAAAAAAATTGCTGAATTTATAAAAATGACCCTGTTCAAAAGTTTACACACCCTTGATTCTTAATTCTGTGTGTTGTTACCTGGATGATCCACGACTGTTTTTTTTTGTTTTGTGATGGTTGTTCATGAGTCCCTTGTTTGTTCTGAGCAGTTAAACTGAGCTCTGTTCTTCAGAAAAATCCTCCAGGCCCTGCAGATTCTTTGGTTTTCCAGCATCTTCTGCATATTTGAACCCTTTCCAGCAGTGACTATGGGGTCATTTTTATAAATTCTGCTATTTTTTTTTGTCTTGTGGACTTTATGTAAACAACTGTTATGTGAAATAGTTTATTATGGACAGTACTAAATAAAAAATAACATGCAATTTTCATGATCCTTCTTATTTTGTTAAAATGATTAACATTTTTGAAGATTCTGCAAGGGGTATGTAAACTTTTGAGCTCAACTGTATATATATAAAGTGTTAAAAACCTGTTAATTATAAGTGAAAAATGCTATATTTCAATTATACGTAATTTTACAATTAACAATTATGGAGTATATCAAAGTATGAAAATTTTATTTAAAAAAGACATAGGCTACTTGTATTATAATAATTATATTTATAATAAGTAAAATGACAATGTACATTATAACCCAAACCCTTAATTATTATCACTGTATTCCATTTCCAACAACCTTTTTTTTTTTTTTTTAATCTCACATTTGAGAGCTTGTGAACTATATATATATATATATATATATATATATATAATCAGGCACGTGCACACATAGACATAAAAGGGGCTTGAGCCCCTGCCCTTTTTCTTCCTCGAGAGAAAGTGCCCTTTTTTTCTGGGGTGCTTTTTTTTTTTTTTTTTTGTAAATAAATGAACATATATTCCTGTTTGCGCACAGCTTCCATGTCAAACAAATATATTTAGGCTACTGAAAAAAAAAAAAAAAAAAATACTATATCAGGTCGGCTTTGTCGAGTTCAGATGCCTTCCCTCCTCGACACGCCATTCATTCCTGCACCCATGCGCGCCACGCCCCACCTCGTGTTTGCTGCTGGCTGAAAACTTATGACAACTATGCCCGGGAAAATGCAACTGCTGTCTGGCGATGAGAAACGAAAAACAAAAAAGCCCTAGATGGATCCATCCCGTGCATTTCTTTCAGGTAGCCTATGTATGTTCTCAAACATGTGAATTATTTTAATGTGCTATGCATTGCGTTTTGAACCATGGTAAAGATATCTGTAGGGCTGTCAATACCAGAAGAGGAGAATTCGACGGACGAGCATCCATGAACCGCATTATTCCAATTAAAACTATTTAAAAATCATAATACCGCATTACATAATGCTATTCTTAAATCTACGCTTACACAGGATAATACATCAATAAAAGTTTAAACCCTCGCTTTGCATGTTTGATGTCCACATATTCTTGTTGAAGAAATTACAGTGGCTGTAGCATTTCTATAAAAAAAAGTGTCCGAATATTATTATTTAACTAATAATATATTTTTAATTATGGTGGTTGGCTTTGATCGTGCTGTGCTGTGTAACAACAAAAATCAGCAGGCGTTTGGCGCCCTCTGCAGGCATTTGTTATAATATATAATGTATTTATAACATTTCAGGGGAAAAAAACTCTTGATGTGTTTAAATATGCAGATTAGCTTGTTTTGGTTAATTTAGAAGAAATCTACAGATGCAAACAGATGGAGGGTAGTAGGCTTAAAACAAACACCATCTAAATGTGTAGGGTTAGGGTTAAGTTTTCTTTCCATTAGAGTAAAAGACATGGAAGCAAAAATGGACCACAATCTTAAAATTGTCCACTACATGAGAGAAGTATTCCAATAACACAAAAAGAATTAAAACGATTGATTGATTTGTGCAAAATAAACAAATTATTAGTGAAACTATGTCCCTCTCCTTGGTGCAGTCATTTATTCTAAATATATAGCTACTTGAAAATAGTTGCTGTTGCCTTCTCTTGTGATAAACCTAGTGAATACTAAAGAAGACCATGGTCTCTGTGTGAACTGATTATTTTGTAGAAACCTGTGGAGTATAAAACAATTGCGTGAGTGTAAGGGAATTAAAATAAATTGGTAAGGAAGTCAAAATTGTCTTAATATATTTAAGGGTTTATTATTTTTTTAAATAAATAATTATGAGAAGTGCCCTTTTTTTCCACTTGAGCCCCTGCCCCCCAAAATGTCTGTGCACGTCCCTGTATATAATATAAACACCGATCAGGCATAACATTATGAGCACCTTCCTGATATTGTGTTCGTCCCCTTTTTGCAGCCAAAACAGCCTGACCCGTCGAGGCATGGACTCCACTAGACCCCTGAAGGTGTGCTCTGGTATCTGGCACCAAGATGTTAGCAGCAGATCCTTTAAGTCCTGTAAATTGCGAGGTGGGGCCTCCATGGATCGGACTTGTTTGTTCAGCACATCCCACAGATGCTCGATTGGATTGAGATCTGGGGAATTTGGAGGCCAAGTCAACACCTCAAACTCGTTGTTGTGCTCCTCAAACCATTCCTGAACCATTTTTGCTTTGTGGCAGGGCGCATTATCCTGCTGAAAGAGGCCACAGCCACCAGGGAATACCGTTTCCATGAAAGGGTGTACATGGTCTGCAACAATGCTTAGGTAGGTGGTACGTGTTTAAAGTAACATCCACATGGATGGCAGGACCCAGCATCACACTGCCTCTGCCAGCTTGCCTTCTTCCCATAGTGCATCCTGGTGTCATGTGTTCCCTAGGTAAGTGACGCACACGCACCTGGCCATCCACGTGATGTAAAAGAAAACGTGATTCATCAGACCAGGCCACCTTCTTCCAGCCAGGCTCATATATCCCACCCGCTAACAGGTGCCGTGATGAAAAGATAATCGGTGTTACTCACTTATCCTGTCAGTGGTCATAATGTTATGCCTGATCGGTGTGTGTGTGTGTGTGTGTATTTATCTATATATATATTTTATATATATATTCATTAAATTAATCTTAATTTCAGTTTTAAAGGATTAAAATGACAATACAGACAGATATCATTCAATGTCTAAATGTAGTTGTCTAAAAAAAAGTTTTATTAAAATGCTCTTAGTCTAAAGGAAGTCTAAAATTGCCTTTCTGAAAATAAAACAAAATAAAAAGATTTATTCTTTTCTAGCCTTTAAAGGCTTGTTTGTTTTCAGTTACTACATTAACAACAAAAGTGATTCATTGCACAAGATTATTCCAGTTATGAATTACACAGGTGGATAAAAAACAGCCTATTCCTTCAAAAAAGCACTTGAGAAACAGACTGTACCTTTGCCAGCTAGTGTAATCAAATTTCATAATATGTGTTTATATTTAGTTCCCACAAGCCACCAGTCTCTATGATGGGGAAGGGAAGGGTCTACTATAAATACATCTAAATTTCAGTGGCAAATGTGTGCTCTTACACTGATACTCAACATTTCTGAGGAAACACATTAAGCTATTTTTATTACAGCAGTGTGGAGTTATCGTCAGAGGGGAACAGCTGGGAACACTGTCTGGGATCTAAGAAGGCCATAATGTCCTTTATGGTATAGTCTATAGGGCTACAGTAGTGTAACATCCGGCACTGGAATGCTGTGCGAACTCAAGGTTTATATTCAAAGCAAAACTACACTTTAAAAGAATATAAATTGTACTGCTCCTTCAATAGAAGGAAGGATCACGTCACATTGACATCCCATTTGCACATACGCTACTGATTGTATTGTTAGGGCTCTCTAGGTCTCAGTTATTCACTGCTTATAATGTGGGCTGACAACCATCAACAGGAGGCAACTGTTATGAAATCATAACAACAGTAACTAACAGTGACTCTTTTGTACCGACCAAATTTCTATTTCCTTCACATGCCCTTCCTATACAGTAACCAATGAAAAAGAAGTCCTGGCTGGTATGGACAACTGTTTCTATGTCCATACCACACAGACATTCTATTTTTTAAGTATTCTTTTTTATTTTTTATTTCCTCTTAGAAATAATAGCCTACATTTTGTGATATATATATATATATATATATATATATATATATATATATATATATATGAACACTTTGTCACAACATGGTCTGACTCAGACTGAATAAATATGAACTCCTCATTGTGCGCACAGTTAGTGCTTTGAGAACAGCGCTCTCTAGTGGCTGAAAAGAGAGGGGTCACATTTACTGATAATTGTAGGTGATCATCCAGTTTCTGACAGTGAAAAAAACTTGACGGAAGCATCAAAACATTTAGGGTCCGTCTCAATCAGATCCCTAGTTCAGAAGTCAGGGCAACTGATCAGGGAGTCAGCCATTTTAAGGGCTGTCTCAATTGCAAAATCCTTCCAGTGCACTAAACGTTTGCTTGCTAAAAAAATCCCGCAATGCACAGTGAAAACCAGGGAGCATCTATGCTCACTATGATCCCTTAAATGTGCAATGTGTAAATTTTAGGAGGATCTATTGACAGAGATGCAATATAATATACATAACTTTGTTTTCAGTGGTGTATAAAGACCTTATGAACCGTTATGTTTTTATTGGGTCCCCTTACATGTTAAATCGCCATTTTATGCCGGCATGTTTCTACAGTAACCCTAAACGGACAAACTGCTCTACAGAGCGCGTTTGCTTGACTGGCTACTCTCTGCTGTCTCAGACAATGACATATTTGTCCTGTGTTGGCCACTGTAGCTTCGCTATATTGCAATTCACAACCTCACCGCTATGCTGCTAAACAATTACACACTGCACCTTTAATGGAAGTTCTGAAAAGAGAAAAACGCAAGTCAACTCACTACACATAATGACGCCATAGATGTTTTGAAAAAACAAACAAAAAATTATTTAATTATATTTCAACATAAAAATACATCACTGGACAGGTACTGAACATAATCTAACATTTATAATTAATTTACAGCTGAAATATTGCAGGTAGCCTAAATGTAAATCAAAGTATTTTTCATAATGTAGGCTGCTGTAAATTACATTAAAAACATAAGTGCCAGAAAAAAATATCAGTTCTGCTGTTGTTCATAAATACCAGTAGTGATGTTGACAAGGAGCCTGTTGTCATGCCACCATCAGTATCCCAGTATGTAGTAAGGGTCCTTACTGTCCTTACCAGTGCCCAAATTTGTGTACACGATATACTGATTCAGGGGCTAGGGAGCTGACTGAGAAGCATACATACAGTTGCAAGAAAAAGTATGTGAACCACTTGCAGAATCTGTGAAAATGTGAATAATTTTAACAAAATAAGAGAGATCATACAAAATGCATGTTATTTTTTATTTAGTACTGTCCTGAGTAAGATATTTTACATAAAATATGTTTACATATAATCCACAAGACAAAAAAAATAGCTGAATTTATTAAAATAATCTAGTTCAAAAGTTTGTGAACCATTGATTCTTAATTCTGTGTGTTGTTACCTGGATGATCTACGACTGTTTTTTTGTTTCGTGATGGTTGTTCAAAAGTCCCTTGTTTGTACTGAGCAGTTAAACTGAGCTCTGTTCTTCAGAAAAATCCTCCAGGTCCTGCAGATTCTTCAGTTTTCAAGCATTATTTGCATATTTGAACCCTTTACCACAGTGACTGAATGATTTTGAGATAGTCTTTTCACACTGAGGACAATTGAGGGACTCAAACACAACTATTAAAAAAGGTTCAAACAGTAACTGATGCTCCAGAAGGAAACACGATGCATTAAGGGATGGGGGGGGGTGAAAACTTTTTGAATTCGAAGATCAAGGTAAATTGTACTTATTTGTCTTCCGGGAAACATGCAAGTATCTTCTGTTGCTTCCGAAGGGCAGTACTAAATGAAAAAAAAATGATATTTAAACGAAATAAGAAAAATTTGGACATCTTCATCCTGTTCAAAAGTTTTCACCCCCCGACTCTTAATGCATCGTGTTTCCTTCTGGAGCATCAGTGAATGTTTGAACCTTTTTTAATAGTTGTGTTTGAGTCCCTCAATTGTCCTCAGTGTGAAAAGATGGATCTCAAAATCATACAGTCACTGCTGGAAAGAGTTCAAATATGCAAAAAATGCTGGAAAACTGAAGAATCTGCAAGACCTGAAGGATTTTTCTGAAGAACAGAGCTCAGTTTAACTGCTCAGAACAAACAAGGGACTCTTGAACAACCATCACAAAACAAAAAAACAGTTGTAGATCATCCAGGTAACCACACACAGTATTAATCAATGGTTCACAAACTTTTGAATGGGCTAATTTTAATAAATTCAGCTATTTTTTTGTCTTATGGATTATACGTAAACATCTTTTATGCAAAATATCTTACTCAGGACAGTACTAAATAAAAAATAACATGCATTTTGTATGATCTCTCTTATTTTGTCAAAATTTTTCACATTTTCCACGATTTTGCAAGTGGTTCACATACTTTTTCTTGCAACTGTACTGATTTTGAAAATTATGTAGGACAATGTGTGAATTATTCGATGATTTTCACTTTTTAAAGGAATTTCTGTCAGTAATTCTGTTGAGGTTCTTTTCGTCTGAACATCAAATATATTTTTAATACTATCTGATAATAACTAGGGGTGAATTCAGGTGATTGGGAGACTTTTTGCCATTGAGATGACTTGGAAAAAGTGTCCCAATCAACCTGAATACACCCTGTGTTAAAAATACAAGTTAAATGTGTTGCTTATGTGTTGCCATGGATGTTGTTATGGAAACTAGTGCAGCCCTTGTTAGTGAACTACTCTTTATGGTTTTAGCGATAAGGACATTTTTAGTTTACACTGTGGGAAGAATAAATTATGATTCTGACTCAGGCCTGCATTTATTTGATAAGAACAACCTGCTGTTGTGTGTATCAAGTAAGCAATGATGTGTGTGACCTGTTTTTTTTTTTTTTTTAGGATTACGCTGCCAGTGCCGCACTAGCTGAGGTGGCTTCAGCCCATGAGTGGAGCCGCATGGAGTATGTCAAGCTCCCAAATGCTCCTGTTCCCCAGTTATCTGCCTCCCTCTCTGGCTAGCTTTGACCCTACAACCCTCGACCATGGAAAGAAAGTGAAAGGGTTTTTCACACTCAAGGTAGCCTATAGTTAACACCGGGTCACTATAAACCCCATGATGGTATTTGAACAAACTCAATGTTATGGGATTAGTTTTGAGTTGACAAAAGCAAACCAATCCAATCAGGCTTTGTTGGTACCATGACACTGATCATTATGGAAGCCCGTTTCTGCCACAGTTGAGTAAAAAATATAATTCTGTAAGTCATAATAATGAGAAACTTCCTCGTAATAATGACTTAGTATCTCATAATAATGAGAAACTTTCTCGTAATAATGACTTAGTTTCTCATAATAACTAGAAACTTTATCGTAATAATGAGAAATTTCTACGCAAATGCGAGAACTCCGCAATCATGGCACGTTCTGCAAAAGTGTAATTATAATATCATTAAATAAATAACATTATTGATAAATGATCAGTATATGAGATGGGATATAGTCTTTTATTCATTTGTAACATTCATTTGTATTTGTGTGTATGAACAAGCAGAAACACAGAGTGGTGATCCATGGATTTCAAACAGATATAGAGGAATGATAAGACAGCACACACCTACATATCCAAGTCTGTTAAAAAAAAAAAGCTGTCTTTTGCATAAATTCTAATGAGTCTGTAGCCTATGTCTAGGCAAACCTGCACATGAAATAGTCTAGACTCATCCGTGAAATACGTGTTAATATTAACACGTAAACCCACACATTTTATGAAGACGTTGCACTTAAACTTAACGAATAAATGTCATATTCCTTTGTTCATCTGATGGTTTTGTAAGCCGTCGCGTTCGTGCAACAGTTTCCACCGGTGAGCACAAGCAGGCGTCGTTCGTTACCACGGAAACCACTTTGCGTTCCACCTTATCGTGCTCATGGAAAAGTATTGAAGATATACTGATAATTTATAATTGATGTTATTTAATGATACTATAGACTGCACTTTGTAGATTACACTGACTTTAACGAAAACAACTGTAGAAAAACGAAAACAAACATGCAGAACCATGTTTGCTGTTTTCTCGCGGATTTCGCTAGCGTGCCACGCCCTTCTGCTCCGCTGCTCTGCGCATGCGTAGAAGTTTCTCATAATTACGAGAAAGTTTCTCATTATTATGAGATACTAAGTCATAATTATGAGAAAGTTTCTCATTATGACATAGTAAGTCATTATTATGAGAAATTTTCTCTCATTCTCTCAATTTTCTCAATATTATGCCTTAAAGAATCATATGTTTTACTTTACTGTGGCGGAAACGGGCTTCCATAGATCATCAACTTTCTCAGTCAACTCAGGCTTTGATCATGGGGCGTGTGCACATGAAAGTGTGACATCAGTAGCGAATAGCCAATCACGTCTTGAAACAGAGAAACTGCAATTCACTATTCACTTTATATTAAATATTATCTGTATATATTTATATACATTTAAACTAAATAATAATTGTTAAACTAAAATTGATCATGTGTGATGATTAAGGGTATAATAATTATATAAATAATATATGTCATATATAATAATTATAATGAATAATCATTAAAAGCCAGATGTTTTTGTCTTTCAAATCTGTTACTAGTGACCTTTAATTTGGAGCAAGATAAACTGGGGGAGTGACTTTATTGTGTCAGCGATGTATCACTTTGCTTACTTATATTAACAGATTGTCCAAATTAAAAATCAATATCATACATTACATACCATATCTGCTTCAGGGGAGGTCTGGGGTAACACTTGGCTTTACTGATCAGTGTTTCTCTGGGTCTTCTACCCCTCAGCAGCACGGACTTGGCTATCACCAGCTGGCGGCCCCATGCTAGTCAGACAGTTCGCTATATTCATCATTAATTGCCAGACAGACCCTCTGATAACATTTTTACCCCCTTTCCGTTCTATATTTGCAGAGCCTCTTCAGGCGTACTGCTGTGTCCACTGTGCCCCCCCAAAAATTAAACAATAGCCAAAAAGTCGCTAATTTAATTTTAAAATAGCCAAAATAGCTCGTAGCAAAACATTAATAAAATCCACAGCAAAAATTAGAAAGTTGCTAAATTTGGCAACAAAATACCTAAATTGACAAAATCAGCGTTTATGCAGAGTCCATTTCAACATGTACTAATGTGTTATGAAAATCAAAAGTTGTGTCTGTTAATTTTATTTAATGGAACTGAGCTAACATGTTTGAATTATGGATCATTCGTTGCAACATTTAACCTGATCATATTTAAGTATACAGTTGTGGTCAGAATTATTGGCACCATTGGTAAATATGATCAAAGATGACTATAAAAATAAATCTGCATTGTTTATCCTTTTGATCTTTAATTCATAAAATTAGCAAAAATCTAACCTTTCATTCAAGGAAAATAATTGAAAGTGGGGGAAAAATCATATTATGAAATAAATGTTTTTCTCCAAAACACGTTGGCCACAATTATTGGCACCCCTAGAATTTTTTATGAGTAAAATATCTCTGAAGTATATTCCCATTCATATTTACATTTTTTAGCACACCAAGGTGATCATGAACATGAAATTGTCCAGCCATGACTTCCTGTTCCACGGGAATATAAACATGAGGAAACACAAAGGCCAAATTCCCTTAATCATTCATCACAATGAGAAAAACCAAAGAATATAGTTCTGATGTGCAGCAAAAGATTGTTGAGCTTCACAAAATAGAAAGTGGCTGTAAGAAAATAGCTAAAGCATTGAAAATTCCCATTTCCACTATCAGGGCAATAATTAAGAAGTTCCAATCAACTAAAGATGTTACAAATCTGCCTTGAAGAGGACGTGTGTCTAAATCGTCCTAATGCGCAGTGAGGAGGAAAGTTTGAGTGGCCAAAGACTCTCCAAGGATCACAGCTGGAGAATTGCAGAGATTAGTTGAGTCTTGAGTCTCAGAAAGCCTAAAAAAAATTATCAAACGGCACCTACATCCCCACAAGTTGTTCAGGAGGGTTTCAAGAAAAATCCTCTGGTCTCATCCAGAAACAATCTCCAGCATATTCAGTTGTCAGACAAGACTGTAACTTCAAACGGGACCGGCTTCTATGGTCAGATGAATCTAAAAAAAGAGCTTTTTGGCAGCAAACCCACCAGATGGGTTTGGTGCACACATGGATAAAAAGTACCCCATGCCCACGGTTAAATATACTGCTGGATCTTTAATGTTGTGGGCCTATTTTTCTGCTGGAGGTCCTGGACATCTTGTTCAGATACATGGTATCATGGATTCTATTAAATACCAACAGATAAAAAATCAAAACCTGACCGCTTCTGCTAGAAATCCAATAATGGGCCGTGGTTGGATCTTCCATCAGGACAATGATCCAAAACAAACATCAAAACCAACACAAAAATGTGTCACTGAGCACAAAATGAAGCTTTTGCCATGGCCATCCCAGTCCCCTGACCTGAACCCTACAGGAAATTATTTGAGTGAACTGAAGAGAAGAAGCACCAACATGGAGCTGGGAATCTGAAGGATCTGTAGAGATTCTGCATGAAGGAACGGTCTCTGATCTCTTGTCAGGTGTTCTCCAAACTCATCAGGCATTATAGGTGAAGACTCAGAGCTGTTATCTTGGCAAAAGGAGGTTGCAAAAAGTATTGAATAAAAGGGTGCCAATAATTGTGGCCAACGTGTTTTGGAGAAAAACATTTATTTTAATTCTTTTCCTTCAATGAAAGGTTAGATTTTTGCTAATTTTAGGAATTAAAGATCAAAAGGATAAACAATGCAGATTTATTTTTACAGTCATCTTTGATAATATTTATCAAGGGTGCCAATAATTCTGACCACAACTGTATGTTATCAGGCTGTGCTTGATAAATAATGTATGCTTCTGACAGGGTTTAAAGCTATTGTCATCTAATTTTTTGTCCTTCAAACATATTAAAATACACATATGTAGACCAGGGGAATCAAAATTTTCTGGACAGTGTACGTATATATAATAAATGTATATTTATGTTGCACTATTAGAGTTTCTTCTGAACCCACTACGGCCCCAGAGCTCCCTGTCATGAACTCGGGTCCAACATCTACTGTCATCTGCCGTCTTTCACACTTCAAAATGAATACAATTAATGAACAAAGCTGAGATATTTAGATTGAGAAAAAAGAAAAGAAAAGAAGTCTACATTGGATGTGACATTTGTTGTGAAGGTGGACAGATAAATTATTTGTCACTGGGAACTCATGGTGCTTTGACTCCGGACACAAATACACAAGAATATACAGTGCACAGCATAAATGAGTACCTCCTCTGAAACTTCTGAAAGTCAGCAATTACTCAGTTACTTAGAAGACATGTTATGGTTCTTTAGAGATATAATGTTCCAGCAAGTCTGCTTAATCAATTACCAAAGCATGTCAAAATTATTCAGGAAAATAAGATTTTCTTATCAAGGTGATAAAATGTTGTTTAGCAAAAATGAGTACACCCTCCTAAAAGTTACTAAATAAAAATGTTCTGGTGTAAGTTTAAGTCAATGTTTGATCAACAGGTAAGTATGTTGAACCAAAACATTTAAAGAGAAGTAATTTCTTGACAATTAAAAGTGTTATATAGCCCACTGAATCATTCTCAGACTTAATGCTGACAACAATGGAACCACTTGGGAGAGAACTGTCAGGAGACTTATTTCTTAGCACAAAAGACGACAGTGGAACAAGAGGATTACCAAATCATTGTTTTAAGTGTGAAAATATAGCAAAAGTAACACAGAAATTCAAAAACAATGGACTTGTGACAAGGCCCCTGAAATAATCAGGCCTTCATTTTAAGCTTTCATTTAGTGATGTGGGATTTTTTTGCTAGACAAAGAGCAGGAGAAATACCAAGCGAGTGTCTCAGAGCCAGCAAAAGCTATGAAAAGAGTGACTGTTTATCTCACAGAGTAAGATGCAGCCTGCAGAAATGACATGCATGGTTGTTGTTCTCACTGGAACTACCTACTGTAGCCAAAGCACAATAAAGTCAGTTAGCCATTTCCAAAGCCCATATTTACAAAATATAGATTCTGGGAATCAATACTCTGGTCTTATGAGACCAAATCAATCATTTTGGATTTAATAGCATCCAAAATGTTATGGTGTTGCTAGAGGAGGAGTACAGTGAGAAGTGCCTGGTTCCCACAGTAAAGTTCAGTGGTAGTAAAGCTCTTATATAGGGATGTATGAGTGCTGAAGGTGTGAGGGAGTTGTGCTTTATCAATGCTGTCATGAATTCACACACCACTGTGTAATTTAATACACAAACTTGAAACAGAAGACGTTACCCTTTCCTCATTCCCTGCATTGTTGGGAATTTTTTCAACATGACAATGAGGATATGCATTTTCCTAAGGTGAAAAACCTTCTGTGGACATGTATTACACTCAATCTTAACACTCTTGAGCACCTGTGGGGGATTCTGTAGAGACGAGTTGAGCAACACTCCCCATTAAAGATCAGGGCATTTAAGGAGGTCATCATCCAGGAGTTAAACAGGACAGATGTGACAATTTGTCATGAACTTGTACACTCCATGCCAAGAAGGGTCAGAGCAGTATATTCAAAATTATGGAGGGCATACTAAGTGCTAGAATATTATACATTTGTTCAATTAAATCTAGGGTGTACTCATTTCTGCAATCCTTAATTTAAACAAAATTGGCTAATTTACTTATTTTATGGCTATTAATGACATATTTCTCAGTTTTTATTATGTGTATGTTTAATACATTTTAGTTTTGCCATCTTTCCATGAATTGATTTAGTGATCATTAAGAAAATACATCTTTTGTTCAGAGGGGGTGTACTCATTTATGCTGTGCACTATAAGTGTTTAAACAACAAATGTGTGTGTTTTTTTGGTCTGCGTTTTTGCCTTAAGTTGAATCGAAAAACAGAATCGAAAACAGTATAGTGAACAACAGTTTCTTAATAGAGTTGAATTATAAAACATACACAAAAGAAAAAAAGAACACCTTTGATTGGATTCTTTCAGCTGCTGTGGTTGCCATGGATTCCTGCTACGGCCTGAATATAAGAGGAGCAAACAATGGAAAGGGAATACACAGGGTGATGTGCTAATCAAGGTTATTCCATCACAAAAAGTCAGAATTAAACCCTTTATATATCCTACTATGTCTTATGTACCCTGGCAAAAATTAGAGGATGTTCACCCAGATTTTTTCTTTTTTTTTTCTTTTAACCTTATAGCAAATAAATCAAAGATATGACACAAAAGAAGCTTTGTTCAATAGCTTAACACACTGGCTTCATGAAACATACCTCAAATAAATCCAATTACATAACACTATTCTACAGAGTCTGTTATTATACAGTAATAACAGTAAATTATGCATAATTACAAGCAATTAACCCTAAATCAAACCCTAATCCTAACCCTACAGTAAGTACATGTTGTTAAATAATATTACCCAGTACTCAGTACTAACAAGGACACTTTAAAATAAAGTGTAACCCATTTTTTTTTTATTAATGGCATGTTTTTTTACACACCTTAATCTTACACACCTTAACGAGCCGTTGGATTTGGCTAATTGAAAGGAAACACGGCCCCAACATAAGAGGTGCCATTTAAAACAATGGAAAGGATTATTAAACTTTAATAAAACTTATAAAACAAGGAATTTTAACATGAAGTGTGGCCAAAGAAGTTGGTTGCTCCCAGTCAGCTGTGTCTGAAATGTGTATAGTATAAACTAAAGGTTATAAAAGGAAAACATACAGGCAGACCAAGGAAGACGCCAAAGTGTCAGGATAGAAAACTCAAAGCAATATGCCCTGAAAATAGAAAATGCACAACAAAACAAATGAAAAACCAATGGGTGGAAACAGAAGTCAGTGTCACAGAACTGTAAGAAACTGGCTGAATGAAATGTGATTTACATACAGAAAAGTCAAATGAAAACCAGCACTAACACCTAAACAGAAGAATACAGTGGGCTAAAGAAAAGCAATCATGGAGGATGCTGTTCAGATGAAACAAAGATGACTGCCTGAAGAAAATAAAATTTCCCAACTCATTTATGGGGTTGTATGTCAGGTAAAGGACCAGGGGAGGTGGCAATCATTACCTAACAGCAGGTGTACATTGATATTTGGGACACTTTTCTCATTCCATCAATAGAAAATAGGCTGTGATGAAGAAGTCATTTTTCAGGATGATAATGCATCTTGCCACAGAGCGCAGAGTGTTAAAGCTTTTCCTCAGGAAAGGCAAAGGCATATGGAACAGTCCGGATCTCAATCCAATTTGAATTGAAAACTGAAAATTTATGGTGGGAAAAAAAAAAGATCCATGACAAAGCAAAGCTGATCCATCAACCGCTATTTAAGAAATTTGGAACCAGATTGATGGGGAATATTGTTTTTAATTAGTGAAGTCCATGCCTCCGAGAATTCAGGCTGTCATAAAAGCCAGAGGAGCAGCGATGTACTTTTTCTGTTAATGTTTCTATAATTTTTTCCTCAACATTGAAGGATTCCATAATTTTTTCTTCTACTTGATCTGGAGAAAAACATGCCATTAATAATAATAATAATGTTTTTTTTACTGAATTTGTTTGAGGTATGTTTCATGAAGCCAGAATGTTAAGCTATTGAACACTTTGTGTCATATCTGTGATTTGTTTATTCGCTATAAAGTAAAGTCTGGGTGAACATCCTTTAAGTGTGGTGATTCCATAATTTTTGCTAGGTGTTGTATTAGCCAATATACAGAAGACAGATATGACATGGGGGTGAGTAAATGCAGAATTTTGATTTTTGGGTGAATTATCCCTTTAAGATACAGCAGTGTGATTTGATTTGATTCAACCTACAGTTATAAAACATGATGCCAAATAGCAGAAATTAACTTCTAAATTGGATTTTGTAACATCTTTAACAATTGAAAGAGTGATTAAACATTCTATTAACCATACAATTCAAGCAGCAGTTTCCTCATCTATGAAAATACTGGCTCTCAGGTCTAACATTTTTAACTCAGTGAAGTACATGTCGGAAAAGAGGCTACATTTGTTCAGTTGACAGTTTTAAAATGTCTAAATCAGCAAATGCAAGTGAAACGCCAAGTGAGACAGCAGGTGGAGCTGTTTACACATTTCTCTCTTATGAACATATGAAATGCTCAGATCAGGCTTGATTGTTTGAAGTACTATAAATGATACCATGCTTTCTCTGCTAAGCATTTTTTGAACACTTTATTAATTGAATGTAATTGTGTGCACCGTATAATCCACAAGAAACAACAGTGTGGTAATATTCTGAAAATCAGCACAAAAAAGCATGATCTCATTCTTAAAATATTTTTAAAAGCTCCAACAGGATCAAGCTACAGCCTTCAAATTAAAAACACCTTTATAATTTGTTCAGTAATACAGTAAAATAAAAATATCAGGGACTAGGTCATCTTGCAGAGGGATGGAATTTAATAGTTTTAATGAAAACATTTTTAAAAGCATTAATCGAGGCTGAAGGATCACGTAACTATTGTTGTGCATGTCTCGCCTAACTGTGTACAAGTCAAACTCTTATAATTTGGTTCTCTTGTAAGATACACCAGTAAACGGTCATGCTGGAGGATGAGCTTTCAGAAGGATTCTCAACTACACAACAGCCTTGACAAAGACAGTCCCATATAAAGAGAAATACATCACAAAGAACAGCCAAAAGTAGCCACGCCAGTATGTGTGGGCGGTCAATAATGCTCCGCAAACCCTTTATGCCAAAATGGACAATTGCTAGAATCCAACTGTTCGGCTATTGCTATTAAGCACACACGCGTCTCAAGTAAATAAAAACCAAGCTTCTTTTTGACAAAATGTTATGTGCACAGAATTCAATCATTCAAAGATTAAACTGGAAATTAAATATATTTACACTATCGTTCTAAAGTTTGGGGTCAGTAAGATTTTTTTTTTAAAAGAAATTAATACTTTCATTCAGCAAGGATACATTAAATTGATCAAAAGTCACAGTAAATACATGTTATAAAAGATTTCTATTATCAAATAAATGCTGTTGAACTTTATATTCATCAAAGAAAAAAAAAAAAAAAAGATGTACCACTGTTTCACAATAAATGTTTCTTGAGCAACATAGAATGATTTCTGAAGGATCATGTGACACTGAAGACTGGAGTAATGATGCTGAAAGGTGTTGCATTGAAGGAATAAATCACACTTTAAAACGAACAGTTCTTTTAAATTGTAATTTCACAATATTACTATTTTACTGTATTTTCAGTAAATAAAAGCAGCCTTGGTGAGCATGAGACTCCTTTCAAAAACATTAAAAAGTATTATTGAGCCAAGCTTTTGAACAGTTAACGGCTATACGCTTTCAAATGATAAACCTGCCGTTATTATACACTCCCAGTATGCATTATTTAAGATGTTTAAGTTGTACACTAAGTATCTTGGGAACAAACATCAGTTGAATGACATTCATTGTTTTTAATAATATCCTATACCAGTTTTTAATAATATCCTATAGCCTACATGTGGAAGGCCTTCTCTCACTTCCTGAAATGTTGTATTCAATTCTTCTAATTGCTCACCACCAGTGTTTTTTGACTGTAGGTTGATTTCTTTTACTCATCTTCCTGTACATCAGGGGAGCTGATGTGTGCAGTATATTGAATGTGACCACATTACTTTTTTTCTCTCTCTCTCCATTTTACTGAAGAAACCATGAGTGATGCTCGCCTTCACAATGCTACTGAGATCAGACATGAAAGCGGGAAAAGATATTTTTAAAAGCATCCGTTGTTATCAGATTACAAAAGCATTATTACAGGTACAGATAAATGATCCCTCAGATTAAATACTCGACATGATGACTGTATTTCATCTATTGGATTAGATAATCCCATTTCTCATTGAGCATAATGGATGAGACTGGCTTACATTAAATAAGCCAGTTTGCTGTTAGTACAATAGCATCTATGCAGGGACAATGTGCTTTCAGGGGATTATAAAAAATGAGCTTGTGAAGCAAATCACAGCAACGACAAAAAAAACACAGCAATACTGACAGCAACGAGCTTGATAAACCGCTACAATCCACCTTACCTAGAAAAAGCAATGTTAGCTGCACTGTGAAGTGTGACCCTGAACTTGCAACACCTTACTATTCAACAAGAGGGCGCTCACCACTTGAGATACACGCATGAGTTTCTTTGCCTACTTAAAGTATCACCGCAGAATAATTTTATTCTTTAAAACTCATCTTTGATAACTCAAATTACATATTTAAAAATAATTATTATGAATATTATTGAAAATAATTTCATCAAACCTTTAAAATAGCTTGAATGTAACTGTGGAACATGAATATGCAAATTAGTCCCCGGCCGCATCCACTCAATCACACTAGCTTAGACGACCTGATCCACACGGTCAACTGTAGTAAACTCTACACAATGCCTGGCAAGTGGAAATATTGGTTTAATTCAGGTACTGTATATCTTTTTTGAACCAGAAACCGATTCAGAAAAAGAAGATGAAGAGCGAATTATACAGGTCCGTCTACAAGTCTTATGTTTTATGTAGGGCCTATCGCTCTCTACAACGTCGGATACATAACGGTAATTTATATGATTATCCTTTGGCTTGAATACATTATCAAACTATCAAACAGCTAATGTGTTGCTAATGTTACACAAACCATGTTCCTGTTCGCCATCAGACAGCTGCCTTCTAAAAATCATCATCCTTGGAAATGCTTTGAAGATCACAGAAGTCATTGGAGAAAAGGGATCATTTATCTGTACCTGTAATAATGCTTTTGTAACGCACGTTGACGGGATTGGTTACGTTTGTGACGGTAGGAAAGAGGGGCGGGTTTAAACCACGTTTTTTGAGACCAAGGGCAAATTCCAAACGGAAGGGAGCATCCCTATGCCCTACTCCCTTCGAAGGGCAGAGACCTTGAAGTGGAGACTTTGGAGGGAGCAGGGCACTTGCGTGCCATTATGTAGCCGTTTGGAATGCACTTGGCGAAGGGAGCAATGAAAGACAACGTCATTTCTTCATTATCTTCACGTGGGATGTTCCCATGACAACGCAGCATGGGATTCAGTTGTTCACTTTTGTTTGGAACACCCCTACAAATGGTGTCCCCTTCTCGAAGTGCCCTTCAAGGGCGCAAAAATGCTGTTTGGAAATTGCCCCATCTTTGGTACACTGCAATTTTAAGGAGAAAATACTCAGCAATTGTGTTGACAGATGAATTTGCACATGGTTTATCTTAAAGCATAAAAACAAAAAACAAAAAAATAACTTTATTCAACAATTCCTTCTCTACCCTGTCAGTCTCCTATGCCGTTCACGTTGTAAACAGTGCAGCGCTTACGAGTTCTACGTCAGAACGCAGGCTCAGTATGTGTTTTACGTAGAACTCGGAAGCGCTGCACTGTGTTTACAATGCACAAGAGGTATTCTTGTCGCTTCATAACATCAAGGTTGAACTACTGTAGTCACGTTAACTATTTTAACGATGTCTTTGCTACCTTTCTGGGCCTTGAAATTGGTTATGACGTTGCGGTCTATAGGGAGGTCAGAAAACTCTCAGATTTCATCAAAAATATCTTAATTTGTGTTCCGAAGATGAACAAATGACTTATGGGGTATTTGGAACGACATGAGAGTGAGTAATGACAGAAATTTCATTTTGTGTGAACTAACCCTTTAAGCAATCCAGCAAAAATGAATTACCTCCCCACATTCGGCAGCATACTCGGTCTACGTACATTTTCAATCCAGAAACACGAGGTAGTACTTTATAGGCTCAGTTAAATTTAAATTATACATTATCATATTTAATTGTGTTTCACATGAAAAGAGCTTATTACGTACTAATTAAAAACTGTGTATAATTGCAATCATAATTTGGTTGAGCAGTTACAAGTAATAACTAGTTGTCCAATATATTTTAAAATGATGTGAGTGGTTTGTTTTCCTGCAGCACTTTCAATGTGTTCCACGTGATCTGCTGACAGGTAATAAGAAACTGACATTCATCCTTTCAGCAATTCTTGGAATTATTCAGGTTGGTTGGGAACGAGCAGGCTTTAAAATTGAATTGAATAGGCGTTTGTGAAATAATCTGTGGTGCAACAAATGCCATTTCAAGGGCCTGCTTCAATAAAACAAAAGCGTGAGTTTATTTTGTGTTCAGCTGCGTCCTTCACACGAATGTGCGTGAACTAGTCTAAAAACACCATTCAACAAGACCTTCGGATTTGAAAACTGAGCTTTTCAAATGATAAACTCATGTTAAGGGTATAACAACATGAAAACATCATTTTATCATTATGTAGTATAGATGTAGTTATTAAAATATCTAATAGCTTGATAATACTACTAAATATATAATCAGTGCAGTGTTATTTTAGAGCTATTTATATACATGATAGTATTTATTAATATTTTGAATTGGCATTTATATTTTCAGTTTTCACTCTAATATTAGTTTGAGTAATTCGATGTGCTTTCATCATTTTTATTAGATTTTTAAATCTATATTTCTATTTAGCTTAATTTATTTCAGTTAGGTGCCAAGACAACATTTCATTAAAAAAAAAAAAAAAAACTTAAGCAATTATATATATAAAAATTTATTTTTATTTTACTTATTTTTAGCTTTATTTCAATTAACAAAAAGGATTTGTTGTAATACTTTTAGTCAACAACACTGTATTACTGTGCATTCTTTATCTCAAGCGTAAGTTTCACACAATCTAAGCCTTGCTCGGCATGTGCTTGTGTGTGTGGGCTGTGTTCAGACAGGTAACAATACGCTGTCCTTCAAGCACAGAATGTTCAAAATGTGAGTGTCACAATCATAGGAAACCTTGACGAGCAGACATGGATAAAGAAGAGAAAATGACAAAGCTGGTCTCACAAAACACTAGTTTGCCATCAATCAGCCACTCAAATGGTAAAAGCAGATGCAATATGGAGAATCTGGAAACGGTCCAATTTCCAAATACACACTATTCAAAGCAGACAAATAAAGAAACAACACCAGTTTTTTTTTTCCCCAACATTTTTTGTATTTCATTTTACTTTCATTTTTAATGGAGCGATACATCAACATAATTCGAGATTTATAGAGGCCTCGCAATACAAGTACTTGACACAAACTCCTCCTCGCCCTCTTTTATTAGCTATTAAGAAAAAAAAAAAGGTCTTAAACATTTTTAGTAGATTTTGCAAGATATGTTTGGAATTTGTAACAGAAGCCCTCCTAAAACGGGGTCAGTGGTCCGAACACCCCTATACCTCTCCCATATCAAACGAAGCCCTCCCCCCCATCCGAAACCTCTGACTCTCTCACACCAGACATCCCCTTTTAAATTAAACACGAAGGAAACTAAACAAAATAATAGTTTGCAGAGGCTCATTACATAAAACAAAGACTTGAAGAGACAAACACTTAAAAAGAGGACACGAAAAGGTGGTCATGGGATCATGATGATTTACTCATCAACTTCTGGTACCTGTTTAAGGATGTAGGCCTCCCTCATGTCTGTTTTATATCGCAAAGAGTCAAGCGTTAACAGGTGTTTTTTTCTTTAAAGAGTGTCTACATGACTGCATCTCCAAATTGAGCGCACGCCTCTTCTCAAGCAAATGGAGAGGCAACGATCATATACAATCAGCAGTTGTTTTTTTTTTGTCAATGATCAAGCCATATATTACATTAAAACACTGATTTTTCTTTGGATGAAAGAGTCACTTTAAATACAGTTATGATAACGTGTAGGTTTACCCTCGCCAAGTCTCGTATTAAGATGTGCACCATGAAAACGGAGTATTATGCAAGACATACAGAACCTGAACTGCTTGCCGCGTTAAATTAAGCAAAAAATGTGCAAGCAACAGTCTCGATGCCTGCACACAGAACTCTTGCTATCATAATTAGCATGGCACATGACCTCAAATGTGTAACGTACAGGAAGTCAGTCTTTGCGCAGCGAAGTCTCCAGTCGCCGGATTTTATGCAAAGATAACGGTACAGTGTAGAAAAAAACAAAAAACAAAAAAACAGAAAACAAAAGGTCTGAAAAGACGATTTGGTAAACAGTTCTTGCAAATCCTGTCCTTCTCAAAACACTCAGTACAGTAAAAGCAATCAAAATAACATTGTTTTACTTTAGGTAAAAGCAAAGATGAGGCTTCAGTCAATCATATGCGTGGAAAATGGTCCACTCTAGAGAATACAGGCGTTTAGAAGAGCGTACTGCTCAGCTATAGAAATACTAGCGCTGAAGATACTTACAACAAGTTTGTTGATGCAAACCTTTATAGGTACAAAAATTAGACAAATTGAAAAAACAATCAAATGGGTTTTTAATGTTAAAAACATCCAAGTGGTGGGCTACAATTGTTTTGTAGAAACAGAAAATAAAAAAGGCAAGCGAGACAATTTTCGGTTTAACTAATTTCATTTATCCAAGATGAGACGCAAGATGTAAGGCATGTATGCTCATTTTCTGAGATGTTTAACGTTCACCTCATCTAATCATATTTAACATATATATTATGGGCGGCAAGAAAAATGCCCGTGTAAAATCATGGCAGTTAAACCGTGCCTTTTACCACTGTGGTTTTTGCGAAATGCGAAAAGGTCTAAAAGTGTGCGAAATTACGGCAGAGGCCGATAAAAGCGTGACTGACTACAAAATGAAGGGAGAAAGTAAACAAAAAACAAGCAGACACGATCGCTCCCAACCATCTTGCGGGATGGCTTTTGCTCTTTCACCTTATTGATTACAAATCAGTGTAGTAGTTTGAGTTATGAACAGGAAAAAAAAACAAATGAAACAAAGTAAACATTACATTTGGTTGAGGGAACACTTGAAAATGTACATGTACATATAAATGTGTCAACACTTGTTATTAATGCACTCCCCTTAGCTATAATTGGCATTATGAAGGTAATTTTTCACATTGTTTCAATGAAACTTTTTTTTTTGTTTTGTTTTGCGTCAACAATTATCATACTTGCTTTGGGTAATCACAAATAAGCATTCTATATAATTATGTCAGGCAAAAAATTCCTTTGCCAAGCGCACAAACAACGATAAAGTAATTCTGCAGAGCAAGTTTTGGTTGTTAAAAAAAAAAAAAAAAAAAGAAAAAGAAAAGAAAAACGTCAGAAATAAATCTAATTTATAAACGTAAATTTACAAAATGGATTGTTTTTTTGTTTTGTTTTTTTTTAACTACTGAATCTAAGATGACCTTACACCACCCCAATGCTATGTCTATATATATATATTCTGTATTTTATGTACACATGTAATATTCATCATGTATGTAATCATTCATCTCAATTTTTCCACCGTTACAGATCTTAAATTTCTTATCATCTATATCAATAAATAAATAAGAACCATGGTTTGTTTTTCACTACGCCCTCTTCATGGTATTGTGCGATTCTCCCCGAAATGGTCCAGGAGAGTTTTGCATGTAGGGGGCATCACCTCTACCAAAAAGAGAGAGAATGAGAGGAAAACCAAGGGAGAGAGAGGAAAAAAAATAAAAATAAAGAGAGAGAGACAGAAAGGAAAGGATGAAGGAGAGCGCTAGGTAGCTGCTGGGTTACTACGCCTGTGCGTTGGTGCCGTTCTTGTCGGGGGAATTGGCTGCGTTGATGGAGTTGGCAGTGCCGTCTGGCTGCACGCTGTCCTTGCGTGGAGGCATTCGCTCGTTTATCCGGTCCAGTCCACGTGCTTCTTCGAAGCTTTGGATCTTGTGTTGAGGGTTGAAGCCTTGAATGGCTGGAAATATGGAAGCAGGAAGTTAGCTAATGCTTATGAAGTGACATACAGCAATGACAACGTTTGCTTTCGTTTTGGTTTTCGTTTATTAGTATCCTTGCGCATATTACTGTGTCTTTGCATTGTCATGACAGGAGTTTACAGATTACATTAGCCTTAATATGAAATAAGCTGCGTTCACACCACAATTACAGTAATTACAAGATGACAACACTTGACGTTCTACTTGGAGCCGTTCACTGAATCTGCAGGGTCGGAATTTACAAGTTGTAATTACGAGTTTTACAAGGACACGAACGCTTTTTACAAATCGCCATCTCGTAATTACCGTAGTTACGACATGGGTAAATGCACCCTAAGATTTGCGACTCCATTTTCAAAACATCCCAAAAGGGCTGCACAATTATTAGAAATTAAACCAAAATTGCGATATGGATTTTTAAAATGTAAAGGCTGCAATTTAATTAAATGTATGTGCCAAGTGTTTCCGAGTGAAGTGTGTCTTTTACGTGCAAACAGCTCAGTTCACAGGAAATGCCACACAAATTTGTGTCTGTTCGTGCTCTGAGTTTAGGTTGCTTATAACATGCAACATGTGCCAACCATCTTAACAAATTAATAATGAGAAGCACTTATAAACTGGCTGTTGCCAACAAAAGAGAAGCTATGTGGGCTTCCTACGGATTTCTGCCAAAATAAAAGCTTGATGGTTTAACGTTTGAAAAAAAAATGAAGAAATGAAGGGATAAATACTATTATTACAATAGTAACATTTATTATTTTGCTTAATATTTTTATTTAGTAATAATTATAATTATTATTACTATTACTTCTATTATTTTAGTCATAATGATATATAAAAATCACAAAAAGCACAGCAAACCTGGAGCTTTAAAAAAAAAAAAAAAAAAAACAAGCTCAAGGAAAAATTGCAATTAGTTTTTTTTGTTTTTTTTCCCTTTCACAAATCATGCAGTTCTACATCCCAGCATTAACTTATTAGTTATAAACATTTCCAGTCACTAAAGTAGCATGACTACTAAGGGAGGGCTGTTCTTCCCCAAATAGCACGCAAAAAAAAGTTGATAAAGCTTAACAAACCAATCACCCAGCTGAAATAAGTAAAAAGAGAAGTTGAGGGCATACAGTAAGGCTTCGACTAGTTTAGGTGGCATTAACCAGAAACGCTGGTGTACCCACGTCAACCCTGACATTAAAGGCAAAAACAGGCCTAGATTTGAGTTTATCTGTGTGCTCTTTGGTCAGGAAGTGAAACTGATAAAAACAAAGATTCAGTCTCATGCTGTGGTCTGCTCACACCCCTGCCTCTGGCTTCCCCCTTTAAACAGCTGTGACTGAAGCGGTCGCGTTCACAATTGTGAGACTTTTTGAAACGTCCTCGCTCAACAGATCTACAAAAAGTTTATCCTGAGTTAAAGAGATAGTTCACTCAAAAATGGTCATCATTTACTCCTTACCTCATGTCATTCCAAACTTGTATGACTTACTTTTGGTGGAATACAAGTTATTTTGAAAGGCTATTTTTGTCCATAAAATTAAAATCAATGGGGGCCTAAACTTTTTTGAAGGGAAAAAGACAAAAAAAACAAAAAAAAAAACAAGATATTTTTTGTTTACCGCAGAAGAAAAAGTCATACAGGTTTGGAATGACATGAGGGTGTGTAAATGACAGAATTTTCATTTATTTTAAGTTAAAGTCAGAATGACCCCATTTACTTTCTTAACACAAGTTCCTTGTCATATTGTGTCACATTATGAAAGCAAAATGTTTTGTGCATGTTGTTGCAAGTGTGTAATTTTTATCTGTTAAGTGGCGCAGAAATTACGTCACCTTTAAATGCAAACAGACAAAATGGAACAAAACAACACAAAGGAACAACAAACAAATATCTCAACGTGCAAATCAAACTAAGTTGCTAGTTTTAAAAGTAACAAGCATGTGAACTACAAACACTCAAATAAATAATGACATCGGCGACTACAAAAGGACAAAATGCACACAAACAACATACAGTAAATCACAGGGGGAGGGTAAAAGACAGACAACACTGAGAAGGTTTCACAGATGTCTTGCATACCTCGTGCTTCCTCTGCTTCTATGGTGGCTGTGTAAGCATGAGTAGTAGTGCCATGCCCAAAACGAACGGGGAAAGAAAGTGAGTCAAGTTATCAATGCAATCACAAGTACATTCAAACCCCATCCCTGTTGCCCATTCATTCATCTTCCCCTCCCACCATCAGCCCAAATGCTTGACATGCCACACAGGAAGAAACCTAAAAGAGGTTAGTTTAGTTGCTTCATCCAGAACATAAACAGATTTCAAAACTCGTTTTTACTTGGTGAGGTTTGTTTTTGAGAAACCATGCTTTTGAACCTGAGATGCAAGGCCTTCTGAACGACTCTTGACATGGAGCAAGTCTATTTTTACAGCTGAAGGTATACAATAGCCAAACAAGGAGAGGCTTTCGCCGTAAAAACACCATGCAATGTACTGTATATGCATGATGACAGATTATTTGTGGCCTTCACAGGAAGATGAGAGGCAAGACAGCTTTGAGCGATGTGTCGTTTTATTTCTATTTTCAACTTCTGAAGAATCCTTTTATTTACATCCCCTCCCCCAGTGCACCATCAACACATTACAATCACAAGACTGTATTGTATTTTTTGGTGCCTTGACGTTTGACCAAAAGAGCAGGGCCTTTCAAAATGTTTAATGCCACAGACCGCTAAACATGAAGATTCCCTAAGAAATGCATTTCAGTGTATTTTCCACTAATAAATACTGTTTAAACTAGGGCTGCACGATACTGGAAAAAACTGACATTGCGATATTTTATTTTTCTTTGATATATATGGCGTTACGAAAACAATTCCACTAGATGACTTGAATAGCTCTATTTGGAAAGAATGAATCATTCTAGAATGATTTGGGTGATTTTGTAGGCGAGTGAATCTGCACAGAAAAATTAAAGCATAGATAAATGAAACAGAACAAAGATACAAATGCTTTATGTTTTTCAGGTAAGACTAACAGTATTCAGGTACAGAAATTGAATAATCAAATGTGATTTACACTGCATAGTCTTTACTGTACCAATTAAATATTTGTTAAAGCTACAAATGTGACTTTCACTTTGTCTTCTGTTCTTTGATTAATATTAATGACAGACGGCAGCAGGTTTATTCGAATTATTCCAATATAATTATACGCATCCATTTTCTTTCTCAATTGTTTACGTTCACTAAGACACAAGTGACTGTCTGCGCACGCACATAAAAAAAAAAAAACAGCGCACAAGTTCCGAATTGAGTTGAGTTTTCTTTTGCGTGTTCTTGCACTTGAATGCTTTAAACTCCTTTTGAATGTATAAACTGAGAGGCTCTATGGTGGTTAAACTTTGCAATTAATCCTTAAATCACATGCATTCCGAAACATGGGGCCTGGTCCGTATGGATCACGGATCAACTATGATCCCTACTTACTTGACATAGCATATCCTGCGATGTGACAGCATTTATTTGAAATAGAATTATCACTTAGAACACTAAAGTCTGCTTTAGAAAACCAAAACCATATAAATTTAGCGGGTCTGGCGAAACGGTGGCCCATATATTCACCCTAACAAACAAAAGTGTTTCGATCATGCAAAAACTAGTCACTGTGCTATGAAGTTTCTAGAATGTTCTGGTTGTCTGTTTCCTGGCTCAAGCCAAAAAAGCCCACCCCCTCGGGTCTGTATGATACCCTAGATATGGCTTGAAAACCTTAAGTCTGGCCACTCTGAAAAATAATAGCACAACTTTGATGTACCTTTCACAAAAATGTAGGATGCTACAGACAGAGTTTGAGGTGTGGTCACATTTACCATTGCTTAACAAAATTATTTCAACAGGAATCCGCACGCCCGGGAGTTTCATGTAAGGGCAAAAAAGTTCCCCATGCAGATTTTGAAGTTGATCACACAAATTATGTATTATGTGTGCTTCATGCATCACTATAATTTACACCTTTTTTGTCCGTAAATTTTCACTTAAATTTCGCCAATATGGCTGCACCTTTGGGGGTAGAGATTTGTTAAAACCCCTAGTATGCGCAATAGCTAAGTGACACTTTTTTCTTTTAAAATAAATTTAGCATTTTCTATATATTTTACGAAACAATCATACCAATTTAAGGGCAACTAGTTTCGTCAAAAACAAACCTGACCATGTTAATGTGGCTGCTAGTAGGAGGGCGGCAGGATGCAGCAAGCTGGTGAGTTTTTACATTGAAGGCCGGGAGAGGAAGCATGGCACACCAACAGGCGCTGGCTAAATTGGGTCATATTGCGTCATAGTTATAAGCTCACAGGAGCCCCTCTCACTGTGAAAGCATCACCCGCAGCAGCTCCTTGGCACTCGCTATGATCTCAGCGGCGCTTGGAAGTTTATCAGGTCCCTGTCAGGGCAGGAAATCTGAAGTGTGTTGATTGAAATCCCCTTCATGACCAAACCCTTCTAAAATCTTCCCCCTCTCTAAACGATATCACTTTCGATGATGGGTGTGTTGCACCGTGAGAAGCAAAGCTGCCGGGCGAGGCGGTGACAGAAACAGGGCAAGAGAGAGAGGTATAGACAGAAAGACTGAGAAAGAAAGAGCGTAACAGGAGCAGGGGTTTGGTGGAGAGCCGGTATCACTCTCACACCACCACAGCTCAATAAGGCCGGGAGCAAGACTTACCGCTCTGTAGGGTCTGTCTGCCTCCTGACAGGACACCCAGAGGCAACGTCCCAGTGGGGGTCAAGCCCTTTAGCTGCAACACACTCTCGTTCTCCTCTCTGAAAACACACCCACACACACACGGTTAAGAGATAGCTACAAAATTAGCTACGGTTTGGTTTCAAATGAAGTGTAATGATTTTCTCCATTTATGTCAATGACAAATAAAAGGGTCCACAAAGAAAAATATTTTTAAAATGTGCCAAGTTCTTATAAATGTACTCATTGTATTCACAATGGTTTCATGTGTACTTCATGAGGACAATTTGTTTATACATTTTAAAAAAATAAATAAATAAAATAAATCGACTCTAAATTGTCATGTGGTGCAACCAGTAAAAATAATAACATTTTCCTTAAACTTTGAACACGTGATAATTTTATTTTCAAAAAAGTCTTTAAAATATATTAAGGTAATTTTTTTAATGTATTTTTTTTTTTATTTTACAAATATAAATTTAATTTATAAATATCATTAAGTTTTTATGGAGTCATACCACATAACATTACAACCTGAACTATGCTTGCCTTTTCATAAAAATGTCAAATTATCTGATATTTTAAGAGACTTCTTGACCTTGACATAGTCATTAGTTTTTAAATAGACTGACCTACCTTAAATTCATTATTCATATTTTATAAAATCTCTCTTACGGACTTCTGATACTACTTGCATCAAATGCTTTTAAAGAATACACTGCAAAAATGTTTGTAATTTTTACAGAAAATACTGTAAAAATGCTACAGTAAAAACATGTTAATTGGTTAACTAAAGTACCTTACCATATAAAACTAACATCAAATTATATGTAATACATAATTATCAGTAATGTACATTAGTGTGCTGTTACATTTTATGTTATTTAGTTAATGTATATTGCATTATTTTACCGTTTTACTTTGTTTTACCCTGATAGTGTTTCGTCTTTGTGTGTATGACCCTGTACAACATCTATATATTGTATTGACCATGCATCAGTTTTAAGGTAAAAAGACAGATTTTGGTAGTTAAAGCAAGTATATGAACATTATATCACTTAACTAAATATATGGTTTTAAGTTGTAAAACATACAGGCATCCTGTAAAACTGGAAACACTGTCACAATATTTTTTATCGTAAATTTATGGCAACCACAGCTGCCAGTTTTTTTTACCCTAAGTGTAACAGGATATTTTTACAGTGGTCAACATCTCTGTTGTGCAAAAAAGAGTGTATGCGTGTGTCAAATCCTTGGGGGATTTGTATGTGAAGTGTGTAAATTCACCTAAGAACAGAGAAAACTCTGGCCATCTTGCCAATGGCACGAATCTTATTTCGGATCACCTCCTTGCGGACTGCCGGGGTGCCACCTGCCACAAACATGCACAAATGGGGAGGGACAGAGGAAAATAAAAATAGAGAGAAAGAAGGTTAAGGTCTAGTTTCATCGATGGTACATTGGAATAATTTTGCTATACATCCATCTACTTGAACCCTCGTATATTTTATGAACTACTTTCATCCAGAAAAAAATGATAAAGTAAGAAGAGATAATCAACATCATTACCTGGAAACTAGTCCTAATCTGATGGCTAGAGTCATACATACTCCAGATCAAATGAGGCATTACATCCTGAACTCCCATAAGGAATAAATAAACCCTATTTCAAAACTCAAAGGCTCACAGACACACAGTGGAAGTGTGTCAGGCCAAGTTAAAATTATGCACCATTGAAAAAAAAGAAGGACAAATCAAATGGGCATCAAGAACAGTAAATGGGACACTGTATTCCTTCATGACAGCTCCTCAGATGGGGGTGCTCAGAACGGGTTCATCTGGTTTCATTACAGCAAGAGAGCCATCACTGTACTTCATGGCTCTTGCGTTAAGTGCAGTAATTCATTTTGAATTACTGAAGTGACTTAATGGAGACCCAGTTTGTCTTAGCTTAGGTAAACTGTTAAGGGCAATGCATGTTTGGCTAGAAGGTTTGTAATAAATTTGATCATTTAAAAAGAAACAAAAAGAACAGGCTTTAAAGGCATCCATGAAGTACAAACTAAGCACTGTCTATGTACTTCCTGTCTCTGCAGTGTTATATGCATCAAACGGATAAAACAATAAAGCAGGATGCCCATTTAATCACACAACGCTGAACGCTTAATGCTGAGTTCATATTTAAAGCAACTTACACACAAGAATATAGTGTCCTAAATAGAAATATATGGGTTATTCACTGAGGACTAATACTCACTAATCAGAGAACTATTATTTGACGAGAAGAGGGGCATGCTGGTATATATTTAACAGAGCTGAAATTCATTTTGAGTAAAAAGAAAGGGAGGAAAGGAGACATTTAAGCGAGCATGGCTAATGGAGCACACTTTTTTGTTACATTTAAATTCAAGTAAATGTTGATTACATTATCATTCCTGAGTGTGAAGTAAAAAACATTACCAAATATTTTTATAATATACAGAAATGTTTCGAGAGTTTGGGGTGAGTCATTTTATTTGAAAGAAATTAGTACTTTTATTTAGTAAGGATACATTAAATTGATCAAAAGTGACAGAGACATTATTAACATTGCAAAAATGTATATTTTAAATAAATGCTGTTCTTTTGAATGTTCTATTCATTAAACAATCCTTAAAAAAGAAGTATTATGGTTTCCACAAAAATATTAAGCAGCACAACTGTTTTCAACATTGATAATAATAAATTAACATATTAGAATGATTTCTGAAGGATCATGTGACACTGGGGTAATGATGCTGAAAGTTCAGCAATTTCGCAATATGACAGTTTTTACTTTATTTTTGATCAAAGAAACGTAGCCTTGGTGAGGATAAGAATTCAATTTCATTTATTTAATCAAGCTCCACAAACATCTCGTTTTGATATTGTGGGATCTGTGACATCACACAGGCAAATATATTTGCATATGACTCCCTCCAGAGCAAGACATCGACGAATAGTCATACATCATCGCACCATAGGCCCCGTCCACTGGCATTCAGACTCTTAAAGGCTTCATTTGCCTACACTGGATGTGAACGTTGCGTCAAAAGCAATTAGAACCCATTAAAATCACTGACGTGGTCTATACTGAATATAGTGCACAGATGCTTGTTCAGTTACTGATGTACTCCACACACCTGAGTCTGTTGACAACAGGACAAATGGAAGACTGAAAAACACACGCTTTGACACCTCTAGTTTAAACAGCCCTTTTGCGTCTCTGTATAGACTGCAGAAGGATCCCAGCGTCGGAAACATGGTTTATTTTAATGGCATCCCAGATTGTGTCAGTTTGTTGGGAGCGTTTGACTGTAGATTGTTTTGTAAAGGAGGCACAGTGTAATGGAGAGTAGCAAAGAAACTTTTGTTGAAAGATGAAGGAGCCAGCTGTATTGAATCTGACAGCAGCAACACAAACCATAAGTAAATGATTTCATAATGCTTGGTCTGTAAATGACAGCTTTATATGGATGTTTTCAAAACATTTATTCATGTTCAATAGTGGGTGGACCTTGGTACGGTTTCGTTATGCAATGACGTTAGCCAATCATAACAGTGGCCGTTTACTGAGCCTTAAAGGAACCGCCATTTAAAAATGGATTAATTCAAACAGAGGGTCAGAATGAGCATTGAAATTAACTTTCCACATATATATTTGTTTTTGTGTGAAAAAAAAAAACAAAAACAAAAAAAAACTTTATTAACATAAGGGAACCTCAAGGAAAATATTAAAATAAAAAAAAAATCTGTGTCATGACCCCTTTAATATACATTTCATTTATACAATGTTTATAATATGCAGTGTCATTTTACATTAGATTACTTTACGACTGAACCGGAATTCTAATGTTAGACCTACCTGAAAACCTTAAAGCACTATTTATTTCAAGTATATCTTTGTTCTATTGTATTTATTTGTGCTATTGCTTGTAACTTGTTTATAAGCTTATTTTTCATAATGTTTGAACATTAGTTAGGCTAGTAGTTTTTGCTGTGGTAGTGAAATTTCACTGGCAGACCAGCCAACCTTGGAAATTTTTTTTGAGTACCAGTTTGACGGGAAGGGACACGGGGTTTGAAATTTTCAAGAATGCAAGACACAGACAGACACACACAGACACACACAGACACACACAGACACACACAGACACACACAGACACACACAGACACACACAGACACACACAGACACACACAGACTTCACTTGCACTGGGCTATATTAAAATATACAGTGAAACTCAAGTTTCAATACACCTGCTCAAAACCAATTTTTATACATGATTAATAGTGCATTGCATAATGTGTGCTTATGCAAACTGATAGCCACAAGTGAATCACATTCAATTATTTAATATAAATGAATTTTATTTTTTTTGCAATTAGAAGTATTTACATTAGGGATGTACGCTACGACTAACTTGATAGTTGTTTAAACTGAGGTTTTGTAATGACTAGTCAACTGGTCTAAAATTAAGAAACCCTTAGAAAACAGTAAAAACACTGTGTGTACATGCGATTCATTTAAAATACTTAATTTATTATTCCAATATCCAAATAAGATACTAAATCCCACAGAAAAAAGGGTTTATATTTGTGACGAGCTGTCTTTGAATTTGATCATTGCACGTTATAAACAAGACAAGCATTAGCTGAAAAAATGTTAGCCAATACAAATATTTATAGAAAACAGCTGACAATGAATAGACAGGACCAATAAGAGCAAAACAAATCGCTTAATCAAGAATTTCAAGTACAAATTAGTGGAGTCCGACATATAACGAGGGGTTGTGTTAACTGTAAAGCAAATTGTAAAAACAGGATGGATAATACAAAATGTTTTGACATTTTGACAAAAAAACACAAGCGAGAACAAATTTTAAACCTAGCACGTCAATTTTCATTTTACAATTAACTTATCTCTCTCTCTCTCTGTGCGTGCGTTTACAAGTGTTTGTGAGCGAAAGCTCACGCAGCACTGAGACAACGGTACTTTTTAATCCTTAAGTATGTAACATAATTAGGTATTTTAGTTATGAACAATAACATAACACATGTAGGCTATGTTTCTTAACACTGAGTGAGAAAAAAAATAAATGAACGCCTGTTTCTCTAGACTCGTGCTTGTCAGTCATCCACAAATCACAGTACTTTCATAATCACTAAGCCATATAGCAATTTCAATTTTATTTAGATTTATTGTTCAGCATTACTTGAGCATTTTATACCCATGTACCCGTAACTACTGTACTGTCCTCGCTTAAGAAATCAGTCAGACGGCGAGAGTGGAAGGGAGATGGAGCGGGATTTTGTGTTGCTGTCGATTTGCAGTCTCTTTTTAATGATAGGCCTTACGCATTGGTCAAATATCCCCGCTTGCTATTTGGGCTATGAACTCAGCGATATGATTGGTCGAACTCTTCTTCTTTTGCTGTTGCTTGATTTGAGTACTGCACGTGCACAGAGGAGTCACCATGTTTTTGCGTAGTTTAGTGTGACAAATTGTAGCGGCGTACTTTGAGGTCAAAATGTGTACCCGCTAGGCATAATGCATACAGGTTGGCAGGTCTACACTGGTATCTAACATTTTAAATCTTTTATTTATTTTGTGGTGGGGCAAGTAAAAATCAAATCCAAAGTAAAAAAAACATTGGCCAGACTAGGCCAGTATTAAAAAATCCCTATTATTGAACCCTGATCCCTCACCTCTTTTAAAAAACAAACAAAACAAACAAACAAACAAAAAAAAAAAACATTTCAACTTTAAGCCAAACTGAATTTATCTGGAGGAAAATAAATAAATAAAAATGCTACAGTGCAGTAAAACAGCTTTACATGTTCTTACCTTCACATGTGTCATCTCCCTCTGACATAAGCTCATCATCTGAGCAGATGTTTAACACGTTGACTAGCATCTCTGTAACTGAGAGCACACAAGAGAAGACCGGCTTACATAGACCACCAACATATGCTCTCTGAACCAAAAATTGGTCTACTTCTACTATTTATTACATGCTTAGGCTTTAATACTACATAAATTACATGCTTTATAGTGTTCAACATAAGGTCTATGTTCATTTTGTACAGATATGTATTTGCCTATCCCATCTTTTAGTTTGCAAATATTTTGTCTGAAAAAGCTCATTTTTAAAACTACATCCAGCAAATGCACCTCTGATAGGTGTCAAAATCAATGTAAAAACAAAAAACAAAAGACTAAGCCGATCCCATTTGCTCTTTACCTTTCTCCCCGACGAAGGGCAGTGACCACGTAAACACATCCATGAAGTTGGGAAGCCAGTACGGGTGAGGAGAGCAATTGAACTGCCGGATGTTCATGACATTGTTCTCGTATTTCAACACAGCAGCTTGAGGAGTAAAAGGACAAAAAAAAATTAGAAAGTCTGTTCTGATTTTGTGAGACTTAATTGTAATTAATTTTGAAAAAGAGAAAAAAAATAATAATTTCAGCAAAACTGGCTAACCTTGTTGAGAAATTGCATAAGACTAGAAATTAAACTGCGCAACATGATAGCACAAGCTCAAAAGGTTTTTGAGAGCTCTTACCTTTATTGTTATACACATCTAAGTAGTTTGGTGCAGAGAAGATTGTGATTAATGAGGGGAAGCCTGTCGTCTGACTTTTTCTGTACATTCGATACCTAAGGGGGTCAGTGAAATGGGACAGAAATTGTCAGCAGTTAATTTAAAAAGCTGTTGAAATTGATTTGAAGCTCTTGCTGCAAGTAGCCTGGTTTAAGAGTGTGCTGTGCAGTGGACTTACCCTGCATCTTGGGCTTCATGTGCTCTTATAACTGACAACAAGTTATTATTCATCAAAAAGTCACATACTGCAGGGTAGCTGTTAGAGACGGAGAGAGGTGTAATTAGCGATTCCAGCAGTCCATCAGTCAAAACGCCATGACTAACATTGAGAGGTGCGACTGTGAACAGGGACTGAGTAGGCAGCTATCAAACAAATGTGCATGTGGGTAGACTGTCAGCTGGAGTACCTGTAGAAATAGGAACATCCTCTCACACTGTTGTGACAAAAGTGCTCTGAGCTCTTTTCGCTGCCGTAGTCCTCACCAGGGTCAGACCACAGCAGGTCGCACATCGGTCCGAAAGCTGGCGGCTCTTTAAACCTGTCTAACTACAGAGCAAAGCAAAGCAAACAATCAGACTATATTATCCATCACTGCAACAATACAAACTCAATCTGTTTGAATTTTCTTAATTTACATGACAGATTTTTAGTGATCGACAAGGGATTACTGAAAGCACTGAACAAATCGCACATCATCATCTTGTTCAGGCATGTATTAAGGAATTAACTACGGAATATAATTACTTATACATATCTCTAATTATTAATTATTATTATTATAAATGTAGTAGTAGTAGTGGTATCACAAAATAAATTACATTTTATATTACTATTATGGCTGTCAAAATTAACGTGTTTGCGCATGCAATTTTTTTTTCAGGTTAACACGTTAAAAACATTTACAAGAAATTAACTCAGCATCCGTTTTTTTCTGTCATCCTTTGGTGTGCTACAATATATGATCACGCTACAATCTGTACTGGCGCACTGTCTGCAAAGCGGCTACCTGTGAACAAACCCCCAAAACGTGCACACACAAAAAGCGTTTTTATACAGCATGCCAGTGCCGCATTGAGTTCTCTTTCAAACTTGAACGGACAAAAACACAACATTGTCAAAATTCCCGTTTTGTCGAGTATTCTTGTAAGCACAGTCTTAAATGAGTTGAAAAGTGTTCAATGAACAGAGTTGTGAGAAAACGGGATGCATGTCAGATCTGCATCATGTGCGTCAGATCTTGTGACAGCAGCCTAATAAACAATTTGTGCATTTTAGCAGGGCAGGTAAAAATCTGAGGCCAGAAAGGGTTTAAATAAATATTTAGCAATAGGGATGGGTCAGGGTGGTCACTGGTTGTCCAACAACATTTCGAATGATGAGGTATACTAGATTTCATATTGTTTTTAGTTGTTTTTTTTTTTATAGCTTGAATATTCTTAGTGGCAGTACTTTAAAGAGGATCCATTTAAAGATGCAACTTCTCAGGGAGGGTTTCAGCATGTTGACAGCTTGCTGAGATTTAGCGGCACAACTCCCTCTGAGAAACTGCATGTCTACATTCATCCCCTTTAAAAGCATCATCACTACACTGATCAAAGCATTGCCTTTGTAACATATTCACCATCTTCTGGTACTGTCATACCATGACTGTTGCATACACAAAGGAACAGCACAGGACACATTCCCCCGGTTTCACAGACAAGGCTTAAGCTAGCCCTAGACTAAAACATTTACGTTTGAGTTGTTTTAACTGAAAGCGACTTACACTGAGCCCGACCGATATATCGTTTTGCCGATTTTATCGGCTGATATGAGCCTGTCGCCAATATATCTGCATCAGCACATATGGCGCCAATATGCCACCGATATGAACATTTATTTTTACAGAACATATAACGCAGATAAAATGGTTGTAAATGGTGTGATTACGTAGTTTGTCTAGCAGAGCGCACTCCATTGTTCGCTACTGGCACCAGCCAAACTTTTCACTTCAGGAAAGAGGTCTCTTGTTCGGGCAGCGGCAAGCAGTCAAGCGGTGTCTTCACGAGAGTCAAAGTGTTGTCTTAACGGTAAGATGCTAACTAGTTTGTGAAATACATAACTTACTGTAAAGTTAATAAACAAATGGGAAGTGTGTCCAAACTTTTGACTGGTACTGAGCTATAATATACACAAAGAATATCGGCCGATATATCGATATCAGACTTTTTTTACTTCCTAATATCGGTATCGGCCCCCAAAAACCCATATCGGTCGGGCTCTACTAAGGTCTAATCCTGGCTTGATCTAAGCTCTGTCTGTGAAACCAGGCTATAAAGCGATGCTCCACATCTTACTTACTTTCCGGATGTCGTCGAGGCAGGTGACCTCGGGGGACAGGCCTCCGTGAACGCACAGGAACTGCTGGTTGAGCAGAGCAGCCAGGGGAAGGCAGTCAAAGGCCTCCATGCAGGCATCATACACAAGCTCAGAGTACTTAATCTTGCCTGCAATGAGAGAACCACAATAAAAACACCCATGTATCTCCGAACAGGCGCAAGCGGGGTGAATGAGCTTTTCAAGCCAAGGCTGTCACGCTGTCCGTTTGACATATCGCAGTAATGCTGGGTGGGTGAGGGCAGACTGGGGCTTGCCAACTTTCCAAGGCTGGAGGAATAGATGGAGGAGGAGGAGGATGTCGCATGCCTTGTTAGGTGATGTTGCAGCAGATCCGCGTGCTAATTGGGATGAACTGAAGAAACCAGCGTGGCGGGAGGCTGATTAAAGGAGGCTGAGGCCAGTGACAGGTTACACGAGGAACAAGGGCCGCATACCGCCGTTAAATCCTGACATTTTAGAATGGGTCAACCGTGCAGCGTATTGTAAACAGCAGCACTGACAGATGAGAAACAGGCTGCCTCGTGATGAGCAAAGAACAATATTGCAACGCGCCGGCAATTGGTGAAGTAGCACATCATTATCAAAGGCTCTTTGATTAGCTGGATGTAGAAACAGCCAGCCTCGATCTAGGCGGAATGAACGCATTAACAGCCAGGATTCTGCTGATACAAACTAGGGATGTGCAGTATGACTTAATTTCCATAACGTATAAACGGATATTTTGTAACCGACTAGTAAGAAAACCCCAGAAGACAGTTTTAAAAAAAATAAATAAATAAATATTGTATAAGAGATCCATCTGAAATAGCCTACTTAAATTATGAATTAATCAAACAAACAGAATGGCGCAGAGAAACAGGTCATATACATGTGCTGTGCTTGCCTTGCATTATAATCCGTATGGTGATATAGATATAGCCTGTTTATTACAAATCAACTGAATAAATAGGCAGTGCAGGAGCAGTAAGTACAAACTCAATATTATAAACAAAATTCCTCAAAAGTTAGCACATACTATTAAGTCAGCATGTCAAGTTATTATTGTTGGTTACCATGGCCAATGCTTGTGCGTCCATGTTTGAACGTTCTTCTCATGTATGGAAATTATTTGTACACAAGCAGAGAAGAAAAAAATAATAATAAAAATAATAATAATAATGATAATAATAATAATAATAATAATAATAATTCGCAAGTAACGCCTGACAAGTACCAGCAACTATACATTCTATACATTATTTAAGGGTATTCTATTTGTTAGGATATTGATATAGGATCTGTTATCAAGTAACACCGTGTCCTAACCAAACGCGATGCAATGAGATTCTAGTGACAAGCAGTTTATCTGTCCACACCAGACGCAACTATTAGATGTGACAAAATCAATCAAAAACCACAGCCAATCATAAGAGCGTGGGGGCGGGCTCTCCTGGGAAGCGCACGGCAGTCACAATGAAATGATGAGTACATAATGAAATTCATAAATATTACACAATTTAAACATTAAAGTACATCCTGAGTTACTGAAACAATCTTTGTCATAGAATACACTCGTTTGTTCACAATGAGTTGACAGTTTGAACGTTCTTGTTCTCATTTATATATTTTCACGATCTGAGAGGCGAGTCATCCATGGTTACTTTTAGTATGGCTACAAAGCTGTGAATATCATTTTGTGTTCTAACAGACTTTAGACGCTTTTAAACAATAAATAAAGCACATAAACAGTACTTGAGATTATCATTGCCATACTTTGTGTTGTTGTTCCAGCCGTGATGTCGCAGAAAAATAGAAATATCGTGTGTTGCCGTTGTGGATGGTTAGGACAAAATCCATGATTAAAGGATTAGTTCACTTTCAAATGAAAATTAGCCCAAGCTTTACTCACCCTCAAGCCATCCTAGGTGTGTGTGACTTTCTTCTTTCTGATGAACACAATCTGAGATATTTTAATAAATATCCTGATACATCCGAGCTCTATAATGGCAGTGAACAGGGGTCACGAGTATGAGCTGCAGAAAGTGCCTCCAAACACATCCATCCATCATAAACATACTCCACACGGCTCCGGGGGGGGGTTAATAAAGGCCTTCTGAAGCTAACTGATGCGTTTGTGTAAAAAAAAAAATAATAATAATATCCATATTTAACAAGTTATGAAGTAAAATATCTAGCTTCCGCCAGACGGCCTTCCGTTTTCAAGTTATGAAGAAAGTAAACTGGCGTTGTGTCAGTTATACTTTTTCCGTAAGTTGAATAGGGAAGGTGTAGGACATAGCGTAAGCTTTTTGAACTGCAAGAGTTTTACACTTTCTTCGTACGTTGAATACAGAAGGCGGTCTGGCGGAAGCTAGATATTTTACTTCATAACTTGTTAAACATGGATTTTTTTTTTTACACAAAGGCATCGCTTCACTTCAGAAGGCCTTTATTACCCCACCCGGAGCCGTGTGGAGTACACGTTTATGATGGATGGATGGATGTTGATGGAAGCAATTTCTTCAGCTCATACTCACTGAACCCTATCACTGCCATTATAAAGCTCGGATGCGTCAGGATATTTATTAATATTTCTCTGATTGTGTTCATCAGAAAGAAGAAAGTCATAAGTGGTCTAGGATGGCTTGAGGGTGAGTAAAGCTTGGGCTAATTTTCATTTGAAAGTGAACTAATCCTTTAACATGGAAAAGATACCTTTCATTGCGTGTCGCGTCAGGTGTTGTTAGGACACTGTGTTAGTTTCATTAATAATTGTTCTGCTTTAAAGCAGTATAATATTTCATACTGGTATTATGCATCTTAACCAGTAGTATAACAAGCCTATAAGAGCAAGCCTGATTGTAATATTCCAGTTTGACATGACAGACCATGCAAGACTTTTCTGTTTTCTTCCAAGTCAAAATACTCCATTACTCTAACAGTCTTCTGAGTGGACATTTCTCTGAACCAGCCGCGAGTGACAGTGAAAACGAACACACACAAGGTCTGAGGCAAAATGAAATAATTTGGCTTTCTGCTCCAGATATAGATTTTTTTAACACTGTAAAAAAGAGGGCTGAGAAAGCTACACAGTGGCAGCTAGAAGCATAATTATATTAGCCAAAATATTTAATGAACACATACAGAACAAGGGGTTTATAAAATTGCATAAATGACAGGTGTTACAATTTTGCACAGATTCTGTGTGGGTCTGCTTATGATCATCAGCTGCTGGTGGAAAGCAGGCAGCCGTTCGGTGCGAGGGTTTCAGTTAGCTGTCAGAGTTTGTCATGACTGGGATGATGGCTGATGTAAATCTAAGTGGGGAATGAAGAGCCCTGACAAGCGCTGAGGGATTGTGATTGAGCTCTGTGCCCGCGGCCCATCATCCATTACTCTCAAGACATGATCTCTCTTGGGATGCCATGGAAAAAATTGCCATGACAGAGTTGAATGATAGGATGTGGTAAAATCTCATTTTGCTCTCTTGATAACGTTTACACACACACGCATGCTCAGAGTTTCTAAAAAGCTGAGCTTACATTCTTGTTTAAAGGTGAAGTACTCCGTGAGATGCCGACACTCGTGGTTGCCTCTGAGGAGGAAGAGGGTGGTCGGGTGGTTGATCTTCAGGGCCCACAGATAGAGCACACACTGCAGATGCAAACAGAAAAAAGCAAATCACCAAAATGAACCACATACACTAGCAATGCTTTAATATATGATATTGTTTCATCACAATTGCACTGATACTTTCGATACTTCAGTTTATGTATATCATTTCCTACAATTCAAACAATGAAAATCCAGGTCACTGAAACGATGAAACTCTTATTTTTCAATGTGGTCAGAGTTATTTCTATAGGTGACAAACTAGATATCCTGCAGACTGGGTCTCTCTTGTGCATTTGATGCCATTTCAATAGCGATACAGCTATGAAAATGTGATGAATCACACTGTATTGAACTGACATACACATCGCAATGTACTTCATATTATAACATAGTTGCAGTTACCCAGCCCTAAACATCAAGATGGACCATGAGTTAAAGAGATTGATATCCAAGTGGAAATGGAAAAAAATATGTTGCATCAAATATAAACACACACTATACAGGTGAAAACAATCATTAGTAGGGATGCACTGATGTATTGTAAATCAATTATATTTACTATAAAAACAGCCGATGATCTGGGCCTATTATATCCTGTCAATCAAAAGTTGGCAGAAAAAAGAGCCAGACTGCAACTCATACTGTGTGCGAAGTTAACGCGGCAATAGCGCATTAGCAGCTAAAAAAGCAGCAACGTTAAAGCAGGCTTTATTTAACCATATGAATCCCCTATGAAATGTTTTTTCCCCACACCTCCCATCCAATAAATCGCAAAGAGCTTTGTTACTTCTGATAAGAAGTCTCAGCTTTCAAATTTTGCCCATTTTATCACAAAATTCAAACAATAAATGGCATTGACACTCTTAAATGTGACATGACAGATCACAGCACCTTAGTTCATGCAGCAGCGCAGAGCGCAAGTCATCTCTTTCCCTTAAATACATGTTATAGCATGAAAAAACATGCATGAACATCAAAAGGTATGTTGAAAGATACAGTACAACTTACCAAAATGTATCATGTCTTATGTAATCAGTGTTTCAACTACTGAAAGACGTCAATAAAACAGCTTGTCAGCTTGTCACTTAATGTTGCATTTACCTCAGGAAAGTTATCCAATGTTCACAGTTTGTTAGTTATATATATATATATATATATATATATATATATATATATATATAAATATATATCTATCTATATATATATATATATATAAAAAAAAAACACTAGAGAGGAGCTTATTTAAAATGTTTATTATATTATACATGTATGTTTATAGAAATTTGTCATGAAGACAAGCGTTTAAGAAAACTACCTTATGTGCAACTGAATTGTAAACAAACATTCCAGTTTTTCAGTCAGTGTCAGTGTAATTATTATATCTGAATATAATATAATATTATATCTGAAAATAAACAGCAGTTAAATATAATAGTTAGGGCTGTGTTGTTATTTTAACCTCTAATATTATAGTAACATACCAAATGAGAGGGTTCCCTGTATAGTTTAAACATTACTTGGGGGAGATTTTTTTCCTTAAAACCAAACTATCGGTATCGGCAGATATCATTCTGAATACTCGGGTATCTGTATCTCTAATCATTAGCGTTCTGATTTAGCTCAAACTAATATGCTGGAAGACCACGACAAAGCAGGTTCAGCGTTTAAGAGGATTACACCTCCATTACTCCTGATATTTTATTAAAGGAATAGATCATTTACAAATGAAAATCATTCCATCATAAAAGACCACTAGCATTCACAGTATGCAAATTTCCTTTATGCAAAGAATACCTAGATGACTGACTTCAGTTGTCACTAAGGCTAGTTTACTGGGAGGAATACTATATCCCTCAATGCAATTGGGTTGACTTGTCCTTCCATTACAAATAGTTCCATCAACAAATCAATTTCTAACTTTAACTCTTAGTACTCCAATCAAATGAGTTAAGAAATTTTTGCGCAAAATTGAATTGGATGCCATTTTTTCCCCCATAAATTAATTTTATTTTATATTTATTTTCAAGATGATAACTGGACCACTACTCTTTTTTTTTTTTTTTTTCTGTGATGTACTAAACATTTTTGTAAACTCTGTCACCTTGCCACTTGTCACCAATGTAAATTACTACATATAAAATATGGGTCAGTAAAGTAGGAGTAATTAAAAATCCACAACATACCCTACTGTTGTACTAAAGTTTGGAGTCAGTACATTTATTAAAAGAAATTAATTCTATTCAGCAAAGATTAAAATGGACAATAAAGGCATGTCTAGTGCCACAAAAGATTTCTATTTCACAACCGTTTTTAACATTGATAATAATAATAAATGTTTCTTGAGCAGCAAATCAGCATATTAGAATGATTTCTGAATGATCATGTGACACTGAAGACTGGAGTGATGATGCTAAAAGTTCAGCTTTGGATCACAGGAACTTTTTTCAAAAACATCTTAAAATCAAAAACAAAAACATTTCTTCTTTCAAAGAAATCTTACCTCAAACTTTTGAACGGTAGTGTAGTATTTTTTAGTAACTGTATATAGTAAGGATACAGTTAACATACTAGTATCCCCAAACTTAGACCTTAGATTAGACAGATAACTTCAGAAACTGAAGCTCATGTACACTCCAAACACCCTGAACCACTAACACATCTGAGCAGACGAAAAACATTTTGCTATATTAGGCAAGACTATGATTTCAATCTTTTCACATTCGCTTCTGATATCATCTCTCAACTCAAAGCACTGAAATGTCTCAATACTGTTTTCTTGAAAAACTTGCCCTGTCTGTCATAGGCATGCTATCCCATTAAACACCTGCAAGGCTTTTTGGTTCGCTTTCGGTAGATTAACCATAGAACACTGCTGCATAATAGTGGACAGGATTGCAGTGTTAATCTGCAGAATACACATTTCTTTTTATATCCTCTCAGGAAGGATACGCTGCATTTAGGTTGTGGTTATCTTTAAAAAGGCCCAGTAGCAGTGGATGTTTCATTAAACTGAAAGAAATACTGAAAATAAAGCGTTCTCCACATAGCTCTGGGTGTCAGGGTGGGGCGAAGTCTGGTGGCGTAACCTACGAAACGTTTGATGACTGCAGTGTCCCAGTCAGAGGGCATTAGCAGGTGGTGTGGCGGATGACTGAAGTTCAGTCCTTTGTGGTCTGTGATGTCCAGGGAGGGAGTAGGAACCTAGCGTGGCCTTTATTGTGAAACACACGCTCTCTTTCTATGCATCTCAGGTGGCCCGTGGCCCTGAACCCTCAGCTGTGTTTGATGTATTGAGCAGCGGTGTGTCCGCTCTCTTACGCCGCCTCTTTTAACCATGACATTTCTCTCGTCCCTGAACTTTGCAACCAAAGTGCGACGCAGAGGTGGAAGCTTTTTGAGGACTCGCGCTTGCTGGCCCATTCAGAATGACATCAGACATCAAGGCCAACGATATAAAAGACTGCAGCTGATAAACTGGACCAGAATTTTTCTCAAACAAGAAAACAAATTTACACGTAACCTCGATGTTGAGAAATGCTTTCTCTGGCCAGCAGGATGGCAGGATCAATAATCCTTTAAAGCCATCTGCTTCATCATTGTGGTTGCTTCACAATGATGATACGGTGTTACAGACAGAGGCGACATGCTGATTGCATCATCACAATGCATCCTGGTACAACAGAGGCTGTTTGAAAAGCACAGCCACATGGCATCTTCTGAGGGCCAAGTTAAATGTGAACGTCTTAAATGTTTGCAAGATGTAACTTTTTTCAGCAAAGATGTGTTCACAAAGCCTTAAAATTACAAAAGACTTTTTATAGCGATTACAAAGTGGTTTAAAACACAAAACTAGCCTTTTTATTTAAAAGGTTATTCTGGATTTAAAGGGTTAGTTCACCCCAAAATGAAAATTCTGTCATTAATTCTTCACCCTCATGTCGTTCCACACTCGTAAGACTTTCGCAGAAGCTCAACCTAACCTGAATAACGCATAAGAACAAACCCCTTTTGGAAGCTCAAACGTGCTGCGTAACCAATGAGGTTCATTCTTGTGTGTTGCGCCGCATGTTTGAGCTTCCGGAAGAGGTTTGTTCTTGTGCGTTATTCAGGTTCGGTTGAGCTTCTGCTCATGTTCGCTGATCAATGTTTACATGGGAGTAAAAGCCTAAATTAAATTAATTTGTGTTCTAACGATGAACGAAAGTCTTACGGATGTGGAATGACATGAGGGTGAGTAGATGACAGACAAAACAAATTTACTTTTGTTATTATTCATTTAGCCAAAATCCAAAAACAAATATAAAGTTTGGGTAGTTAAATTTGGGTAACTGAACTTGGCATGCTGTTAAGGGTGTTGTGTTTTCAAGTTATAAATTAAAAAGTAAAGTTGTTTGAATACTTTATGTTCCGCCTCTCAATGTTTCAGCCGAACAAATTTTATCTATTGCTACTTTAGCATCCTTTTTGATCACACAGATGTTGACATGGTCAAATGTGTCACCTGAGCATATTTGATTCAAATTTGATTTTTTTTTTTGGCATTTCAACAAAATATATTTGGTTGCCAAAATTTCAGTGTATCACTATGGCATGCTGTCAATTACCAGAAAAAATAAGGTTTTGTCCATCAGTTTGTAAAAATAAATAAAACTCTTATAATGGAAGTCTATGGGACAATACATTCTGGACAGAAATCTGAAGCTATATGTTTGTTAATGTGTTTATGTTGATTTTTTTTATTCCAAAAATGTAAGCTGAAAAGTTTAAATCTAAATTAATTTTTACTGTTAGCGGCAGAACAATATCTATGAATGTTTTCTCCAAATAGCCCTTGTGTTATCTTTGTGCCAATGTGAAAATGACCATATTTACCAGAGTTACTTGCTATAGGAGGAAGTGAAAGATCACACTAGTCTCATGTTAACAGGTATAAATGTCTAAAGTCTAGTGCCTGTACTTTCAAGAATGTGTGTATATTTTAACTTTTCTCCATGTATAATGCCTTGGCAAATAGACTTCATTACTGTAAATGCATTTTTTTGCGAACTGAGGGGCAAGTTTAAATTATTTTCTATGGTAATCAACAGCATAGGTAATTATCTTCAGAAACATTTTCTTGTTATGCTGGTTGAAATTTTTATTTTTATGTTTTCAAAGTTACGAGCAAACTACAACATCCACACCTTTGGTGCATGAATTCGTAAGGCCACCACCACCAGATGTTTTGACCATTTGTTGAGTCATGAGTCTTGCTACAAACAATGAGTAAAACGTCTCGTTTCCTCCTTCAATGAAAATACCCTCAGCGTCCATGCGGGTATTGTGCATGCCGTCCTTAGCATGAAAGGTAGTTTTGTGTTGTTCCTTCGCTTGATATTCTGACAATGTTTACATTGTATTTTTGCAGAAATACTATCACCTTTCTGGTTATAAAGACAGGGATGTGGTTTATTTTGTGCTCAATGCTGCTATTTTTTCATCAGCTGTCACGTTAGACATGTTCAACAACCAATTCATTTTTTAAAAGTTGTTTACGTTTGTTATTTTAGTACTGTTACTTACTGTACTGTAAAGTTTTCTCACCGGTGAATGACATATGATGTAATCTAATAACATTGTCTCTGGTCGTCTCGCTTCTGGTCTGTGTGCGTTCATGTGTTTTGGAGGAGGCGTGGCGGACGGCGCTTTCAATGCTAGCAGGCTAAAGCTAGCATTTTCCTAGAACATCTACTGCACCTTTAATATGTATTGAACCCATACCATTCCTTTAAATATGCTTATATGGGCTTATTATAGAAGTTGTTGACCACTTAACCCTATTTTACATAACTTGCGACCATTACAGAGTAACACTCACCTCAATACTGAAATAGCCTCGATCCACATAGTCTCCCAAAAATAGATAGCGTGTGTTGTGCGGGGAACCCCCCACCTCAAAAAGCTTCATCAGGTCGAAGAACTGCCCATGGACATCTCCACACACTGAAGATGGAGACAAAACACAGTAAGACAAAAACTTGAAGTTGAAACAACAACAACAGGGTGACATCATTGAAACGATGTGGCCAAACTGAAAACATTGTGGAAAGAAACGAAGAAATATCAAGACATTGTGTACATGCAAGGAGGTCAAAGAGGTCATCTGAAGATGGTGGGAAAAAAAAAAAATTGGTAGCAGAAATGCTAAGATTTTAGTAACTGAGGGTGCACTACTCTTAAAATCACTTAACAGAAGCGCACAAACACTAGGCCCACTCAAAATGGCAAAAAGAAAAATATCAATAGTGGCCACCACAAACAGGATGTGGCCAAACCAACATCATTTCCGCTTAAACCTCCACAAGGTAAAGTTGTAGGAAACAGCAGGCAGAGACACCATCTTTATTATCCACGCCACAATTTTTTCGGTTTTCTCTTGTAGGCCAATTATTACGCACATAGTGTGTGTTATGAAAAACATGAGAGTGTGCAAAGGGGGTTGAGGGGGGATAGATGTGGATAGATGTGCCCATTTATATCCACACACCTGTTTGTGTGTTTGCACGAGTGTATGGCGAGTGTTGGGGGTTTCCTGTGGCCTCCGCTGGGGAATTAAAGTGTGGGGGTGTGTGCGAGAGAGAGAGTCTAGGATGCAACTGTTTCTCTGACCTTTATAGAGCAACCACATTAGGTTGCTGGGGAAGACTATCTCCATATGAAAATAATCATGCTCTTCTCGCTGGCTTGAGGATTATGTCGGGGTCAAGACTAAACCTTAAAGATTAAAGATGATATCAGAGATGCCCGATCAAGCAACCGCAGAACCTAGAGGCTACTTTCATAACATTCTTCATGATAAGAACCATATCACTGTGAACCAACAAACCAACTCTGATCATCTTGTTTCTGAGGAAGCGGCATGTGGGCGAGTATCGTCAGCAGTGGGCATCATGCTTGTCTGTGATCGTACGGCATTAGGATCCTGCGAGAACCACATCCTGGATGTAAATGCTCTTTGTGAATCACGACAGGTTTGTAGTGTCGCAGCGCAATGAGTCATCAGAACAACCAGCGCACAGCTGAGTGCGCAATAGCCTACCTGTGATGGGGGCCTCCACTTCCAGCATGCACTTCTCGTGGCGGAGGATGTTGGCGCCGTCGTTGATGATGCGCAAGGCCACGTCCTCCTCCAGGCGGCCCTCTTTCACCAGGTGGCTCTTCAAAAGCTCCACCTTGGGCTTGCCGTCCTCGTACAGCTCTTTCATGGTGAGCCGCGTCGTGGGAGGGTACGGCACCGCTGCGGGAAAGAGGAGAAAGGAAGACTCAATTCTTTACTCTTGTTAGTCACAGGGAAACCCTGCTGGCAAGCATTTGATACATTTGAAAAATATTAAGCAAACTAGATGATGACAATATGTGTGTTTTTTAGCAATTTTGACTGTACAAAATGGATTACAGCTTTGTGCCGGAGCAATTCAGACCCCATACTGATTTGGAGGTACCTGTTAGAACATTGCAACAAATGTCTAAATTTAAAGCAGCATGTTTACAGTCACGACCATGCAGAGTCGATAACAGTGTGGTGATGTCTCACAGTCTCTCATAGCATCTGCTAACTGCGGTGTCTCCAAGTTAAGGAAGTGCGGCTCCTCCACAAATTCAAAGCCAGACGGTGTGTGATAAAAGTACTGAACCATAAGCAGAAGGGTGTTACTCCAAATAAAAATATCTCAGCCCAAGATTTTCTGAACATGCCACTTTCAGGCTTCCATCCAAAGTAAATCAAAGCTTATATAAATAACTAGATTTTTTACATTTTCAGAACCTGAACCAGCCTAATTATTCAAGATTTTAAGACTAATTTTTGGAAAAATATGCAATATGCATCTCTAGTGCTTGCCTGTGCAAAACTCACCGCAATGATGCTGGGGTGTTCTGGGTAGTTGCCATGGCATTGCTGTTCTGAGTACATGCTAAGGTCTTCTGAATTCAACATGATTTGTTTTCTCCGTTTTATCGTCCACCAGCCAAAAAAAAATGTACAATAAGCTACATGATCATTCATGGCCACAGCACAAAGGGTGCAGGATGGGTTACATGTTAATGTTTAATTATGGATTTTGAAAACACCAAACTCGAAAAATGATTTTTTTTCCCCCTAAACAATGTCATGATGCAAGGGTGTTCTGGGTGGCTGCCATGCCATTGCTATATGGTTGCTAAAATGTTCTAAGTTGCTGCTAGGTGGTTGCTAAAAAGAGCCCACTCCAAAGTCCCTTTTTAGTCTACATTTTTTTTCTCCTTTTTTGTCATCCACTAGCCAAAATTGTACAATTTTGAAGTATCATCCATGTCCATAGCACAAATGGTGCGGGATGAGTTTAAGGGTGTGTTCACACTTGTAATTTGGTTCGCTTGATCCGGATAAAAAAAAAAAAAAATAAAAATAAATAAATAAATAAATAAATAACATTTAGTCCTGGTCCGCTTAGCGTTCAGACTGGCATTTTTATCACAGAACCAAAAGATACCGAACCTAAAGGCACAGGGACACGTTCACAATCTGATTGGTCGCCGTTTATGACATATGGCCTATTTTGAGACGGAACTTACTGAACATCCAAAACAATGTGCTGCGATATGCGTTTGTTGTATGTGTAAAGCCTACATATGGTGGTATTTTAGTAAGGTGTCAAAACAGCAGCAGGAATCCCTCCTCTCACATACATAGTCGGTCTGCTGCGAGGAGACGCAGTTCTGATGCCTGTACTGTGATGGGCAACATCACGACTATGATGAGAAAAAAAAAACTGATATGCGTGAGCATTCTGTCCTTTTTAGGATCTCATCTTCCTGTTTTTGGTACGTTTACATGTCTTTGGTCCGTGTTGCATTCATATATCATTCGAACCGTACCAGAGTTCGTTTGGAAGCGGACCGAGACCCATCTTTTCAGCGGTCTTGGTCCGCTTGTTTGGTGTGCACCACCAAACAAGCATTCACACGTTCAAATGAACCGCACTAACAAAGCAATTGCACCAGGGTTCGTTTTAATCGAACAAAACATGCCAAGTGTGAACGCACACTAATACTAAGGACAATGGATTTTTGAAAACCCCAAACCCTACAATGCATGATTTTTTCCCCCAAAACAATGCCAGTGTAAACCATGGCATTCACAGTGCTGACTGCCTACATAACACTGATACAAATGCTAACCCCTAACACTAGCTTAAGCACTAACCTTAACCTCAGTATAGTGTTGGTAACACTATGATAGTTAATATTATGGTTTGTCACAATCGGATCAATCGGATCAATCGTGATTCTTCTGAACTCTAATCATGAAGTCTTTGTAGGTGACTGTGTGAATGAGTTGACCATTGACATCAGCTACGGGGCATGATTTGCACTTAACTGGTTTGGGAGGAAAAAAAAAAAAAAAATTTTTAAAAACGATACTTGCACATGATGCAACACCACTAATTAGCATTGCTTCACTTTAACTTCTTTCCCTGAATACAGGCAAATTAAACTGATGTGTGAAACTTCATGGTTGCAAGACGACAAGCTATTACTCAATTCATGACGCTAACTGAAAACATATAGTTTGCAATAAGGTTGTCTGAAAGACGCAATGCCAAGCTGCCTGCCAGAAACTAAAAGTGAAACATATGCACGGTAATAACAGTTACTGTAATTGGTCAGAATTTGGGACTCTCCCACAAAGCTATGTGGGTTATCAGAACACATATGGCCACAGCTGGTCCCATCCCTTCCCCCAACCAGCGCGCACAGGCCTTGTTAAGAAGATGTGAAGCCCTTGCCGTTGTGGAGAAGACAGCTTAAACAAACTCTCGACAACCTGGGGGCTGGGATTTTACATTCAGACACCGTGCGCATGGGCGAGCGCAGAGGCGGGCGGCATGCAAACAAATGCCTGCTGGAATTGCTCTGCAACCCCCCGAGCCTTAAGCTATTTTCAGTTGCAGGAATTCCACAACATTCAAACCAGTTTAAGAAGAGTGGGGAAGTTACGTCCTGAAGTTAGGGTGGGGTAGAAGGCCAGCTGTTGGCATCGATATGGAATCCTCTCTTCTAGGGTCACAGGCCAGGTTGGCACAACTCGCTCTCCAGAAGAATGTGGGTCTGGCCGACGGCCACGGCTTTCAGCGCTGGGACCACAGGCATGATAGACCACAATAAAGCTTCAAGCTCAGATGACTAGAAACCTTCCAGGCACTCAAATAGCAGAATTAGGAGCAAAGGATCAATTTGGGTTTACAAAATCAACTTTTTCAATGACTTCGGAGTCTGCTCAGGCAGAAACTATCAGGGGGTGTTGGTCTTGTTGTATGCCAGAATGAGGAAGAGAAAGATGGTGAATCTTTCATGCTTGACAGAATAAAGGAAGAACACCTGCTCATTTGCCTGTATTAACTAAAGCAGTAACAGGGCTATTATCTGGCTCGAGGGTTGAGTACACCCTTCTGCAGCAACGGCAGCGAAAATGTGTAACCTCTCAGTGTGGTGAATTTGCATGTGAAAATGAAGCCCTCAGGACGGAAGGGGGATTTTACTATCAAAGTACCAAAATACTGTATACATGAACTCAAAACCCAACCCAATGAAGGCCCACTTAAAAGCAGGTTAGTTTTCGAGAATAAAAACACACAGTGCTTTAGCACTTGGTCACTTCATATAGCTGTCCAACCATGAAGAGAGTGTTATGCCTTCAAAGATGCATTAGAAACAAAATTGATTTGGTTTCTGTAAATATAAAAGGGACAGTTCAACCTTTCGTCATTTACTCACCCTCATATTGTTCCAAACTTGTATGACTAACTTTCTGTAGAACATAACATTTTGAAAAATATCTCCAAGCTTTTTGGTCACATAATGGAAGTCAGTGGGGTCCAACGTGGTTGTTTTGGACAAAAAGATTTGAAACATTCTTAAAAAAAAAAATATTCTTCTTTTTTATGCAGAACTAAGCAAGTTAGTGGGTAAATAACAATTTTTATTTTTGGATGGACTATCCCTTTAAGAGACATTTGGACCAGACTGCATGTATATTAATAAGGAAGCTAGAAAAGGCGTAACTTCCTGTGTCGGCCTGATCTGTGGTTTTATCACACCAACTGTCTTTTTTTTTTTTTTTTGACTGATATTAGAGAACATTTTAGGTAAGAAATCTTATGGACTTGTTCTGGGCAAGGATGTTGAGAGCTATCTTGGGCAGTAGAAGCGAACCTAGAGAGAGGCCGTGGTGAGAGACGGGCCCGAGGTCCGTTAATCATGCATGAGGACAGAATAATTACACAAGCAGGGTGACGTTGACCCTGACAGATCTAGTTTCTATCTGTAAATAAGCCAAAAGGTCAAAACATCAAATTCACCAGCAGCCTGACAGGGGTCCAAAACTTTATAGCAACAGCTGCATAACTCATTTCCAGGCGACATGCATTAGATGGTGATAGGATTTCAGGGTGTTGATTAGAGATGCACCGGTCGACCAGCCGTCATTCGGAATCGGCCGTTTGCCGGCCCGTGTTTGAAGAAAAAAAAAAAAAAAAAATTGATGACTCAATTGATGACTGCTTTTTTTGTTTTATTTTGGCCAATCTGTGTTCCGAACTTGTACACAAACTGCATTGCAATCATTTCCTAAAATGTCATTTGTGTGGAAACATTACAAAGTCTGTACATTAACGGGACATGCTTAAATTGGACGCGAAGAGGAGAGCACAGACGTGCCAGCAGAGAAAATACTGTACCTGGCAGAGCAAGCTCACACTGTTCGCAAATCTCATGAATATTGGACGGAAAAAAAAAAAAAAAAAAATATTGAATTGGGGGTGGCAGTTTATGTGAATGCATCTCTGAAGGGAACTGACTGTTTTGATGGCACTTTCTTTTCCTCTTACCTCCGGATAACGCTCATTAAAGTAGTGTTTATAAGCACAGCGCTGCTTTGTGTACAGCCGTAACCAAGGAAACGCTATATTGCTGCTGTTCCATAAACGCTATATTGCTGCTGTATCCTAACCAGAGGCGAGGCGACGCGATGCCGCAACGCGATAAAAGGTATCTTTTCCATGTTAATCGTAGTTTTTAACTAACTAACTAACTAACTAGCCACAACGCCGACACACGACGATTCCATTTTCAGAAACAGTTTCTATTTTTCTGCGAAACGTGGCTGGAACACCATCACCAAGTATGATAATGATAATCTCAGGTGCTGTTTATGTGCTTTATTTAATGTTAAATGTGTCTAATGTGAGTTTGAATATCATTGTGTCTTTTATAGCCGTACTGAAAGCAACAATGGACAATTCACCTCAGATCTGCAAAATACATAAAAGGAAAAAAATGTTTAAACTGTCAACTCATTGTGAACAGACAAGTGTATTCTATGACAAAGATTGTTTCAGTAACTCAGTATGTATTTTTAATCATGTAAAAATGGTGTAATATTCATGAATTTGATTATGTACTCATCCATTTCCTTGCGAGTGGTGCCGTGCACTTGTGCGAGAGCCTGCCCACCCGCTGTTCTGATTGGCTGTGGTCTGATTGATTTTGTTGCATCTCGTAGTTATGTCACATATGGTGTACACAGACAGATTGCTTGTCGCCGAAATCTTATTTCATCGCGTCTGGTTAGGACAAGGTGTAAGCGCCATCTAATGCCAGAGAGTGAATTTGCATTTTCATTCAGTCCGTCTGCTGTTTTTGTTTTGTGCGGGTATGTTTTATGTAGCATAATTTCACAAAGCTAAAGTTATACCATTATGTTTTGCTTTGAATCTAGAAATGATACAATGCAATTTCATTTTTTTTTTTTTTTTTTTTTAAACTGCTCATTCTACATTCTCTTCTAGCATCTTTGTTTGGATCATGATTAAAATGCAGTGGTTGCCTCTTCTTTCAAATGGCTAAAGAGATTTTTTAAGGCCAGTTTAGCCTGTAATAAAGCAAATAAACAAATACATTTCAGCAACCGGTATCGGAAATGGTCCATTTGCTCGGCCATGAGAAATCATGATTGTGCATCCCTAGTGTTGATGTCCCCCCACAACCACCAAAAAATGCAACCCAACTTGAATTGCTCTTTCAAGCTAACCTTTCAAGCTTTCAACTGACTGCTGATCCATGTTTAAATACACAGCACAACAACTGCTGCACTGTCTGCCGTTCTCAGCAGGGGAAAGTAAGAAAAGAGTTGCGTGGAAATGTCTAGCAACTAATCAAAGCTTTTAAAGGCACTTAACCTCATCTTTCCTCCGCCTCCGTCGTATTGTTCCAAGCATGGCTCGGCTGATGAGTGCGGAGTAGAAAAGTGCCGCTGCAATCCTTGATTCCCCACGCTCCGTGCTTTAGCTGTGGGAGGACTCATCAAGACACGGCCTTGGCGAGAACCTCAACTCCCACTCAGCACTTCAATCATGCTGGAGTTCATTCTCACAGAGATTATAGTCCTTTTAAACACAAGCTTTAGTCATTTTACCTTCCAAACACTATTTTCTGGACGAAACAACAGGCGAGCATTCCATCAACAAGTTTTTCTTTTTACACTCGAGTCGACTGAATTCATCCTTTATCGGACAAAAAAAAAAAAAAAAAAATGCTTACCCAGAACATCTCAAGGTGGTATCAGAATACTAGCACAACAACGCTCAACACTGATTGGTTATTGGGTAGCAGTGGTTTCAAGGTGCTAACATTTAACAATAGAGTGCAACAGTCAGGTTCTGGAAGAAAAAAAAACTAAAAAGCATTTATTTGTTAATTGCTTACCTGGAAAAAAAAAATAGACAGTATAACTTATAAACCTTTACAGACAAACCTACTTTGAGTTCCGAGGTTGTTAATCAATGGTATACGCTTTTGTTGAAGCCATCCGTTTGCATTATTTCAATTTACGTTTAAAATAATCAAGTTTAAAAGCTGAATTTGTGGTAAGAAACTACATTACCCATGATCCTCTACAGAAATTGTGTGTGTGTACATTTTGCAATTAACAAAACATTGTTTCTATAGATTTAATCAACATCATTTTATATTTTGTCCATTTTTAAATTTTATGATGTCATTCGCAATGCTTCATGGGATTGTAGTTCTTTCCCCTCACTAAAGTCCTTTTTTTTTTTTGTCTGATTTTTGAATACTTTTTCACCTTGTAGCTGGTTGATTGGTTCATGCCTTGTTACGCTTTAACAAAGACTTTTTAAAAATCCTTATGGGAAAAATGAATGGAAAAATAATACTTCCAGAATCATCGCCACTGAAAAAGTGGGCGGGCACTAATGCACTCTATCAACATTTGCATCATTCCACAGACAATGTTCCCTCTCCACTGTCTTGTTTTGTTGAATAATTCTCAAGTTTAAACCTTCTGCAATATGGATGTCTGGCCACCGTGGCCTACAAATAAAACATTTTTCAGACAGCCTGCAATTAAGCATACGTGTAGCATAAAATCCAGGTGTTGGAGTGCTTAAACTGAAAGGAGGCATTCAGTGAAACCTGGAACCAATTTGGAGCTGAAATGTTCCCGTTTCTGCAAAACGGGGATCACAGATTCTAGACAGAAAGAGGCTTCGGCTCTTTTTAATGAGGAAGGGTTTTTTTTGTCTGTAGCGATTTAGATCGCTGAATGGTCTGACTTGGGAAGGGAGATGCAAGTCATTACAGATCCAGAACTAGACTACTAAAGAGCCCAGTGCTATCAGCTCATTACAGAGGCTGTCTAATTGGGCCCGATCACCCAAAACACATCGAGCTGACAGCAGCACATAAGAGACTAAGAGGAAAGAACACACTATATATGTCAGCGGACACACTAGTTTTAATCAAAAACAAGTCCAAGTTCCCCAGGTGCTACTATACCCATGAAGCCACGGACCTAATGATCCAATTAGTGCATTACTCTACTGTGTCTCACTTCTTTGACATAAGAAACTCCCACGAGCCCTTGATAGGGAGCTGACGCTTAAATGCATCACCACCTAACCAGGGGTCAATCCTTTCTTGAGTTAAAAGATTATTTGTTTGAGGTTAATTGGGATCACACAGATAACTTCAATTAGTTTAGATCTATCTCAGTCAAGAGAGCAAGGTAAAGTGACACAGTTTTTGAGCACAGTTTTCTGAACTCAACTGTCTCAAGATCGCTGATGTTGCCTAAACCCCAAGGAAGGATGGAAGCAAGCAAATGTACTACAGTAATGAGAATTAATGTTAAAAGAGTCAGTGTTGTGCATGTAATGCATGTAAACCTCTACGGTCTATCTGAAAGTGCCTTTTAAGCCCACCAAAATCTGTTAACATTAAAAAAGTTAGATTAATCTCTCATTTTAAGATTTATATGTCTATTAAGTTTTATTTATTACATATAAAGTAAAAAAAAAAAAAGATTTATATTCATGTATATCAACTGTAACTGGAAAGACCACCAAAATCAGATAAATCTATAGACACATACATGATACAAACATACTGTTTTATTACTGAGATATAATAATATATAAAATGTATTACTGATATATTATAAGGGTATTACTGTATCATATGTCAGTATATGATATATAGTGACATACGATATACAAGTAATAACACCTGCAATGGGAAGTAAAATGTTTTTTTCCCTACTTGAAACGGCTTTGGCAGTTTCAGTTGCATGAATCACATGGACTTTGCATATTCAGACCACTTTGAGTACCATGCATTCCCACTAATATCTTTGTAATGGTCTAATTCACTAATAAGAGCTTTCCTTCTGCGTAATGTTTGCACACTACAGCTTAAAACTTCATTGATCTCATTTAATTCATGTCAGCTCATCCCATGCAGCCTGAGCCAACCTGTCAAATTAGCCATCAACATGTGTGTCATTAGACTTTCTAAGTTATCCAAAAGTCAGTCAACACGACATATGTCTTCACTTGTTTATTTTTATATTACACATAAACTGAATGTCACCCATCAGCTACCAGACCGTGTTAGCCAACACAAAACCAGCAAAACTGAATAAAAAAAAAACTGAATAAAAACGTACGGTTTCACATAGAAAATGTACCTTTTACGAGCCGTTCGGTGGTGGATTGTTTATTCTGCTCCTTCCCCGACATCCTTGAGTGTTTCTCGGTGGAATAATTGTAATTCCTCCTTGTAGCTGAACCCAGCTAGTCGCGTTAGCCCGCTAGCTCGGCTAAGCTACTGACGTTTCAGTTCGCGAGGAAAGTCCTGACCGCTCCGCTATAAAAGCGGGGAAACGGAGTCAGGGCGTTCGTCCGGATCGGCTTGTTGATATGTACGCTCAAGCGGTGGGGGAAAGGGGAAGGGGGAGCCCACTGTAGCGGCAGAGTTTTATTTTCTGCCGTGTCTGTCCTTCGGGTTTGCTCACACAGGCGACCCAGCTGCTGTCAATTTCTCTGAGGGAGTAGCGATGTCCGATTCGTGAGCGAATCGTTCGGTTGAATCGGATCTTTTCAGGGACTCGTTTGAACCTGTTCATAAATCCTGTCTGAACGGCTCGTTGACTAAGAGGATTGAATCAGTTCTTGAGTCAACAATTCACCGACTCATTGAACTGAGAACCGTCCCTTTTAGACATGTCCGATTCACAGTAAACCGAGAACTGATGAGTTGGGTTGATTTAATCAAGTTAAGAATAACATAACTATTCCTAATAAAATGTACTGGAAAAATTGTATGACTTAAATGTATTTTATCAACTTTTTTTTGTATTAATTTAGACAAGTAAGCACCCTTTTTATTAAAACTCGTAATAAAAAATCGTAGTAATTCTCAATATGTGCATATACAAATGGCTTAATTTCAAGGTTAGACAAAACATAAATGCCACGCGGGTGACGCAATCACGTCATTACGTAAAAGAACCGCTAAATTGGTTGCTGAACCGGTTCTTTAAAATGAACTCTTCAAAAGAATCGATTCCAGAAAATGGCTCAGACTTCATCTCTATGAGGGAAAGGAGGCGGGGGGAGTCTGAGCGGCGCGCGACAATAAAAAGGCTGTGCGCGAGATGTTGCCAGTTTTTGTCAAGCGACCGCAGTGGCCTGTAAATAATAAATATGTAATCTGGTTTGTTTTTATTGTAACGCTCAAATTCTGCGCCTCACTGTTTTGTCTTTCTTCTTTCTTGTTTGATCCACTGAGTCGTCCTGACTCACTTCTTGCGGATTAAACTCTAATCCACCGTGCAAACGGATTTCCTACAACATGGCGGCTTGTGCTCAGCACACATATGCTATTTGTGGGTAGTGTAGTTTTTAAACATACATCTAGCGATACCTATATGAAGTCAGTAATATGCGTCTCTATGAAATTGGATATTACGATGCTCTTAATGACTTGAATATATTGTTATATCCAAGTAGGCCTACAATTATAGAGAAACACAATGAGGACGAGCTTGGAATTATGAATTGGAGATAATTCATAAACAGTAATCCAGCATTGTCACCCAGTGGACAAACAGAGAAAAGTCTGATTGTTTCATTGCATGGTTTATAAACCTGACTTGAACGATAGATATGAACCCTATGTATTTATGTATGTATAGCCTACTGATTTTCTGCTCTCAGTGATATAGCCTAGAGCTAGATATGTATGCATTTATGTATAGCCTACTGATTTTTTACCAACTGATTTTTTACCAACTCTCAACTGCAACTGATATAGCCTAACATAGCTACCACAGCAGGTTTATAAGGCTTCAGACTTGGGCTATATTTTACTACAACATAATAACATGAATAATGGGGTAGTAAAATATACCCCCCCCCCCCCCTTATTTTCTGCATTTATGAAACAAAATCAGAGAAACCATGAATGATTTTGTTGTTTAATAGTAGTCATAAAGACGTAGATGTTTGATGTAGGCCTATGGGAACATTGGGAAGTTTTTGAAGCCAATATTCATCCCCAGAGGGCGACCTTCTACTACACAGAGAGCTATGATGTTTTACATGAACATTAAATATGAGCAAGACGTTTTTGCTTTAATACAAAAGCGACTAGCATCTGAATAAACCGTCTCAAATATGTTATCATGCTGGAACATAAGTTATGGTTATTAAACATTTTTAATATTATAGGCTACAACACACTGCAGACCCTGTAAAAAAGATGTGAGAGTGTTTTGGAATTTGATCGATGAATTAAAACTGACAGTGCTGCTAGGGACAGAATTAGGCCTATATTAGTTTTATTTAGCCTATCTGACTTATATTATTATTATTATTATTAGGCTATTATTATTATTATTATTATTATGATAACATTTAGCCTATAATAATAGCCTAATAGCTTTAATAACAGGCCTAGATAGATATGATATTTAATATTAATATAGAAAACATAATCCTTGACGTTGCTATGCAACAAAAATAATCCATAGCTACGCATTTATATCGAAGCTGTTACTATATTGTGGAATAAATCAGGACTGGAACACTGTATTGACCAATCAGAAGCCAGAAGTGGAAATGTTTCTTAACGACGTAGCCTATTTTAAGTAAACATATCATAAAGTTATTCAGTAACAATATTCTTTTACCAAAACGTTTTGTTTAAGTGGCGTTGGTTGAAAGCATATTTTAATTTCAAAACTAGCTAATATTTTTATGGAAAGAGTGTTATGCGCTAGCGTCTGTCAGGGTTCACTGGCAGGTTCACTATTCTTCACAGAGCGGCTCTCAAAACTACTTATAGCTCGTATTTTGTTTCTCCCCCTCAGCGGAACGAGGCTGAGAGAGTTCTCTCTGTGTTTCTCGTCACTCTCCTCGGGTGTAGCCTATTTGATTGTTTGGACCACTGAAGCCGGACTCGAAAAAGTCGTAGGCACCATGACGTTCACTGTCCACTTCAGGCGCGCGGAAGGTTTATTCACTGTCAAAATATCGATACAGTGATGTTCACGACACATGGGGCTGAACTGGTTTGGGGTTCCAGAGAGACCGAAATCGCCTTTCTCAATGGGACAACTGAGTTTTCCCCCACTGTAATAACCACAGCGGAGCCCAAAAGTAATGAGTCGTGTGGGGAGCAGCAGACTCTGGACTTGGACTTGACTAAGACAGTGATCATTGGGGTGATGCTGAGCACCATCACTGCGGTCACTGTGATGGGCAATACTCTGGTTGTGATTGCGGTGTGCGTCGTGAAGAAACTCAGACAACCGTCAAACTATCTGCTAGTATCTCTGGCTATCGCTGATCTGTCTGTGGCAGTAGCCGTAATGCCCTTTGTCATAGTGACTGACCTGACAGGGGGCGTCTGGCTGTTTGGGGAGGTTTTCTGCAATATCTTTATTGGTATGGATGTCATGTGCTGCACAGCTTCAATAATGACATTGTGTGTGATCAGTGTGGACAGGTAAGTTCATATGAAGAGTTCAAGATTCTTTAAAGGTTTTAGTTATTTTAAAGAAATTTGAATTCATATGCAGTTCAGACAAATAGCCTTTGTTGGTGACACTTTGAGAATTCTAACAAACGTTAGTAGATTTTACAGATCATTAATGAGCATTTAAAAATTGTTGTATAGGCTACTGTATATGTTTGGCTATAGCCAAGATGTTATGGTTTTCAAATAATCATTCAAAAATATAAAATATTAATAATTCAAATAATATTCAAATATTTTTCAAACAAATATATATATAAAATCTATATACCCTAGATATTCAGTAAATTGTATCTATTATGTTCTTGTTATGTTATGGTTTTCAAATAATATGCAACAAAATAATATGCAGTCTATATATAGTATAAAATCTATAATAAATTGTATTATGTATATCCTTGGTTGTAGCCAAAATGTTATGGTTTTCAAAAAACATACAACAAAAATATATAAATATATATGTACAAAATATTATAGATATTCAATAAATCAATTGAAAAAGACCCTATATAAATAAAAATTATTATTATAACTTAATGAAAAAAAATATTACAAATATAAATAACCCATACTGTAAGAAATATTCACTAAAAAATGTGAGGACATGCTCCAATATCAATGTGAAAACCTGCCCCCATCTGTCATTCCTTTAAAAAAAAAAAAAATCAAATGAATTAATTAAAAAAATGTCTTAATAAAAAATAACTTTAAGTTAAAATCTGAACTTGGGTTTTATGAGCTATTGCAAAATATGATAATTATGAATTTTTTATTTGGAGGATAAAATCCACAATTTCCTGATTTTAGAGAGTTTTAAGAGTTCATCAAATGTAAAGTATGGAAGTGATTGTATTTTTGACTATTTTTAAACCTTATCCCCGGTCTCCTTTATAATTGAAAGTGCATGAGCTATACCAATCTTATAGTTAAGCATTACATAATGTTTATTAATGATTTTTAAATGAAAACTGAAAAGCATGTGGAGTATCCATTTATTCATTTTCATTAAAAAAAATCCTCAACCACAAGAGTAACCCTAAATAAATAAAATGGGCATTAAAAAATGCTTCCATGTCATTTGAGGCTGGATGAACTAGACTTTGAAGCTGCGTCCTGGTGTTTATGCAATTTTGATGGTGCTCTTTGATAAAGTTCTGAGCTGGAACCCCAGGAGGTGAGTACTGCATGCTGGAACACCCTGCTTGGCCGTGGTAATTCGATTAAATAGTTAGGTCCTTTCACAAGTCTCAGTGATAAGCGCTGGCCTGATAACATATATCTGCTGCCTTAAAACTGAATGTTTCTGGCATTCGTGGGACAGTGCAATGTGTAAATTTAGATGCATGGAAGTAGAATAACCTCAGCCTTATGGAGTCTCTGTCATATTTGCTTATTTTAGTGTATACATATATATATATATATATATATATATATATACACACACACACACACACACACACACATCGATCAGGCATAACATTATGAGCACCTTCCTAATATTGTGTTGGTCCCCCTTTTGATGCCAAAGCAGCCCTGACCCATTGAGGCATGGACTCTACTAGACCCCTGAAGGTGTGCTGTGGATCCGTTAATTCCTGTAAGTTGCGAGGTGGGGCCTCCATGGATCAGACTTGTTTGTTCAGCACATCCCACAGATGCTCAATCTGGGGAATTTGGAGGCCAAGTCAACATCTCAAACTCGTTGTTGTGCTCCTCAAACCATTCCTGAACCATTTTTGCTTTGTAGCAGGGCGCATTATCCTGCTGAAAGAGGCCACAGCCACCAGGGAATATCGTTTCAATGAAAGGGAGTACATGGTCTGCATCAATGCTTAGGTAGGTGGTACGTGTCAAAGTAATATCCACATGGATGGCAGGACCCAAGGTTTCCCAGCAGAACATTGCCCAAAGCATCACACTGCCTCTGCCAGCTTGCCTTCTTGCATAGTGCATCCTGGTGTCATGTGTTCCCTAGGTAAGCGACGCACACGCACCTGGCCATTTACGTGATGTATAAGAAAATGTGATTCATCAGACCAGGCCACCTTCTTTCATTGCTCCATGGTCCAGTTCTGATGCTCACATGCCCTCTGTTGGCGCTTTCGGCGGTGGACAGGGTTCAGCATGGGCACCCTGACTGGTCTCAGGCTATGCAGCTCCATACGCAACAAACTGCAATGCTCTGTGTATTCTGACACCTTACTATCAGAACCAGCATTAACTTCTTGATTACAGTAGATTATCTGTTGGATCGGACCACACGGGCCAGCCTTCGCTCCCCACGTGCATCAATGAGGCTTGGCCTCCCATGACCCTGTTGCCGGTTCATCACTGTTCCTTCCTTGGACCACTTTTGATAGATACTGACCACTGCAGACCGGGAACACCCCACAAGCGCTGCAGTTTTGGAGATGCTCTGACCCAGTCGTCTAGCCATCACAATTTGGCCCTTGTCAAACTTGCTCAAATCCTTAAGCTTGCCCATTTTTCCTGACATATGGAAAAATGGGTCATATGTGTCAATAGATTAGCGAAAGAATATTTCAAAGAGGTCATATCAAGCGGTACTGGACATTTTATAATTCTTTCTTTTTTCAAATTATTGATCTATTTATCATTACACACTCTATTGAGCAGCTGATGATTTTAATTATTTATTTTTTAATTTTAATATTTATTTATTTTTATTTGTTGGATATTAGCTGTTTTTCTTAAGCACTCTTCCTAATTGTTATTATTTAAACAGTATTATCCATTGACCTTTCCTCGCTTGGTGGTGGGCTGAGAATTCTGCCTATTTTTACAACAATCCTTTCAATCACTTTATTTCATGAGTGACTGGCCCTGTCCCAAATGGCACCCTAAACCCTCACGGTCTTTCTCTGAGTCCGCACTTTTGTGACGTAATGCCGCTTTGACTGCCGGGTAGAAGTTCTCTGTGTAGCTCGCAGACTTGCGGGCTCAGCAGCGGCTGCAAAGGGGGTGCTCGTGAGCACACTTCTGAAAGCTAAAATGACGAATGGGAAACCCTACGGTCTCATGGACTTAACGGACACACGCACACAGCGGCCATTGTAAGTCCACAAAACCAAAAGTGCACATGAAGTGTGCTATTTGGGACAGGGCCTGAGATTGCAAGGCTGCACAACAGTTTGACTCACAGCCTTAAGGATGGGACTACTTCACTAACCTTTAAAATTATACCGTGAATTGTAAATTTTGCAAGTGCTTGAGATAAATAATTCAAGGATTATAGATGGCTGTGGAAATATTCTCTTTTAAAAAGATTTTGCAGCTTTGTGAAAAGTTTTCTCTACAACTGGAAGTCATCATTTAAAGGGATAGTTCACCCAAAAATAAAAATACTGTCATCATTTACTCAACCTCAAGTTTGTTCTGTTGAACACAGTTGATGAGCCCCACTGACTTCCATAGTATGGAAAAAAAATACTATAAAAAGTCAATGGGGCCAATCAACTGTTTAGTTACCGACATTCTTCTATATAGGCCTATCTTCTTTTGTGCTCAGCAGAAGAAAGATTCATAGAGGTTTGGAACAGCTTGAGGGTGAGTAAATGATGACAGAATTTTCATTTTTGGGTGAACTATCCCTTTAAGGCTTCATTTAGAAGACGAATGCTAAAATTACAAAATACCAAACAACCAACCAAGGTTGGTAAATTTGAACAGATCCTCTTAATAAAACTATTCACAAAAGTTCAGATGATACTGAAAGTACAGTTCTGTCCCCTCAGAATATTTATTTCTACCTTTGTTTTCGACTACTGCTGTTCTCTCAAATTAATTAGCTCTGATACATTTGACAGTTCAAGAGTGCCTTTCATTACACATAACTGAACACTGAGGTGCAAATTCAGTAATACTGTTATAACAATCCTGCCATATTAAGACCTTCAACTTTGCTTTGATCTGTTTTTTCGCTTTTGTCTGCCCATCATGCATCAGATTCAGACAATCAGCTGCTACAACATAATAACTGGGTTCCAAAACCTACTGAGCTGCTTCGTTGCATAGGCAGCTGCCTTCTAAGTGAACATCCTAATTGTCATGAAATCTCATTTGGAATGCTACAAACGGCATACAAATGGTGCTCCACTCAGAAGACTTGCATTTGATTTCAATTGCAAATGACTTATGATTGCAATTTAGATTGCGATTTATAATTGATGTTAGCATGTTGCTAAGCTAACAGCGCAAAACTCAATTAAGCATAAAAAAACACTATTGCTAATGTTAACTAAAACTAAACTATTAAAATAATTTTCGTTAACTGAAATAAAGCTGAACAAATAAAACACTGGAACTGCCTTTTTTGTGACGGACACATTTGATTCTTCTTATTTGTCCCCCTTTTGGAACTTTAGTTTTTAGAACTTGTTAGTTTTGGAACAGACGACTTAAAGGTATTTCAATCGGTTTTGCAACAGCAAATGTTGTTTGTTGCAGCAGCGGATGCTATGCTATGATTACATCACTGCCCAATGACTGAAGTACTCACACACTTAAGTGCTTCAGGGCTCTACACTAACATTTTTCTTTAGGAGCACTTGTGCTCCTAATGAAAAAATTTAGGAGCAAAGTCAAAAATTTAGGAGCACTTTCTGATCAATAACAGACATTAACTTTCCCATTACAGGGCGATATTTTACCCTTTAAATTAATTTCCAGGGGCATTTTTACCATTATAAGAGCATTTTTTCCCTAAACTTATTAAATGTATGCACCATATTTTGTCAATTTCTTAAATTAAAATAGAAAATTTGTTTTTAAATGTTAAACAATAAATTCAGTTAGAACAATAACACCTAATCAAAAGAAATCATCAAAAAATCCATCTTTGCACTGTAGAAGTGACACAGAAGCTCCACCTGAAGTGGTATTATTTAGACACATTTGCATAGACTGCTTCATGCAGCTCAGTGGTAAATATAATTTTTTGAATTTAGAAATATGTAAAAAACGAAACTTTAAAAGTTGGATATTTAAGTAAAAACAGTCTATGTAAAGTGTAAATATGAAAATAAAACCGCCAGTAGGTGGCGGTAAATCTTAATGTGCGAGTCATTCATTCATTCAGTCGTTCAAAACGCAGATCCATTCAAAATCACTGTTGCTTGGAGACGCGGCGCAACAGTTCTGGTGTGGCTTTGTTTGAAACTATTTTCACGAAATACAGCAAAAACAGACAGTATTGTGTCTAATGTTAAGTCACTTAATATCAACTTGTTTATTGGACTTCAATAAGATCAGTAAGTACCACATTTGCAATCATGCCAATATTCGGAGAAACAGCTGCAATAGACGGTGTTACTGGTGTTCAGCAGCAACACCGCTTATATCACTTGCCCACCGTGACCGCGGCACCGCCCCCGACGTCGTTTTGATTTTTTTAATAGTAATAATAATCATTTAGTTCAGTTAGAGAATAGACACTACAGTTAAAACGGAACGCGTCTGCTCAATTAGTGAGCTGAATGAGAGTCGCAGCACAGATCAGCAGCAGGAGTCAGATTTCTCCTCACTTCACCCATTTCGCCTCACTTTTCTGAATGACAAGACGATGGAAGAACATTTGATTGCAAAGCGAAATGTAAACGCGCATATTTAAGCGAGTTTGTCATTGTACTGTTTTGTTGTTGTGTTTTTCATTAAGAATAATAACGAACCCACCCACCATTCAAGCAATTGCTGCTACTTCAAAAGCGAAAGTATGCGCACGGGCATTCATAAAGGTGTGTGTTTTTTTTTTAAAATTAATTTTTAGAGGCATTTTTGCCCCAAGCCCCCGTTAATTTCCGACCTTGCTTATGATAATCCAAATGTAGTATTTCCAGTTAAGTTGGCTGAAACATCTGGAACCTGAGACGTTCTGATAAGTGCTTCATACCCGTTTCACCTTTATACAATCTTTGAAGTGTAGTCCTTCGCATACGTCTTTTGCACTTGCTCTGCTGACTAAAGCAAGGTCTTTGAATGAAGGTATGAAAAGCAGCCGATTGCAGTATCGAACATAACTGTTGTTCAGTGTAAATGCGTTTTGGGAGTTGTGCTTTTTATTCCAATTGTATTATAGATCTGTTTATGAGAATCAATCGGGTCACTCACACCGGTGCGCCTAAATATTTTTTCACAGTCGCACGCAGTTATTTTTAGTCGCAAATGCGACTGAAATGGTCGCACTGTAGAGCCCTGTTCTTGCTGATAATACTCAGAATGAAATGCATTCATTCATCTGTCTGTCCAAATGAAAGCTTGTCAATCTTCTGTTTAGCATTAGCTGTTTTTGTCTGGTGTACTGTCTCTAATGACCGAATAATGGCATTCAACTTTGGTTCAAACATTTTGTAACTACCAATGTCTCTCCTTGCAGTCCCTTGTAATCCTTTTGCTTTCCATTGCTTATATGGTTCTCAAAACAGTTCTGACTCATTAAAGGTCACAGTAACTTCCGCTCATTTGTTTGACCTGCCACTGTTAGCATCAGCCGCCTAATCTTGAGAAGTGCCCCATACTACATTGTTCATCTCGCAACCCACATATGAACCGAGTACTGTTTTTAATCCAGTTATTATTTCCTGTTTTCTGAGAGGCTTCTGCAAGTGCTGTGTTTCATCCAGTATGACAGGAGGCACAAAGAGCAAACTGGAGTGTAGACAGTACTCAACATCAAAAGATGCCTACTTTGCTGATTTAAGCTCTTTGATAGCACAGTGTATGACATGAAGAGGCTTTTAGACATCTGCATATCATGAGTGGTGCTTGCTAATACAAACATCACTAATACTATTGCTCATATGTAGGGTTATTTGAACAAACCTTTTTTTTTTTTTTAAAGTAAATAAATGAATGAATAAATAAATGATTTATTTTTTACCTTTAAAAAAAAAGTAGCTTTTTTATTTTTGTAACCTCCAAATTATATGGGTAAACAGTCTATATCTTAAACTAATTATGTTTTAATTGTGCGTAGAAAAAAATTAAATAAGCTAAAGAGGGCACTTTAGCATCTAATATGAAATGTCTTCATGGTTTAGTGATTTATTTGGAGTTTCTGTGTAGGTGAATGAAAGGTTTTAACTACCTTAAGTGTCCGGTCTAATAAGTGTGTCTCTAAGCCCTTCCTTGATCAGAGGGATTCTCATGCGTGAAATGAAAGCTTTTATTTTTAGAGGTGGGCAGGGGGATAGAGACTTTCTGCTTTGGTAAAGAGAAGCCAATGTACCGTATTATACATTCAAAATTTAGACCCATAGAACCTTTAGTTGCGCTGAAGTCTCTTGAAATGCTCACTGCAGTGAAACAGATTTTGATGAAATCAGATTTTGATGAATGAATGCAGTGATTTGTGGGAAATCTCTAGAGAATGTTTTTTTTTCTTTTCATTTCACGGATTTAAACTCACATCACCAAAGCTCAACATGGTGGATCACAATAACCCTCAAGCCACAACTTTATAGGTGGGTTTCAGTCTCGACAATAATGATGTGGACAATGAGATCAATTAGAACATCTGTAACAGAGGCTATATTCCTTTTTTCATGTCCTAAGGTACAACACTATTACTTGGTGACTTAACAGGACAGAGCAAAGAGAGATGCAGCAAGAATTATTGCTAATGCAAACATTACATATTCATAATTATGGGAGTTCTTTTTGAAAGCTTTTGAAGCCATCTACTCTAATGCTGTCTGAAACTTTTTGACAAAGCCATCACGTTGAACATCTTGATGCAAGTTTAACACACACATAGAAATGAAGCTTTTTCCCCTGACACTGAGTGCATTCAGAAAAAATTAACAACTGATTGTGAACCCAATCAAATAATGTTCTTATATGTATATGAATCCAAATGGAGTGTCTGAAAAACTGAGTAGGTACTACATTTGATGAGGAACGTAAGTTGCGTGACTTGCGCTGTCAGTCGATTTACTATTCAGAATCTCGGCAGTAGTATGTCATCAGGTACTTTGCGCCTAATGTTTCATATATACTGTGTTTTTGGATTTACTACACATTTCACATACTGTTTTTCACCTATATGGTAGGGGCGTAGGCATATTTGGACACAGGGCCAGTTTGACCAAGTTTTTCCTTGTTCAAATATCTCTAGGGTGAAAAAATATCTACTTTTGTGGACTGAGTTGCTTGATTAGTTGGATAGTCTGACATGCCAGAGATTTAGCTGTGAACATGATGTGTTTTCCACTCAGTTTGTTTGCGAAATTCAGGACAGTAGGAATTTCTTGGGTCTGGTGCTTTTGAGGTATTTTTAGCCATATCTGGCATTTTACAGGGTGGGTGTGAGATCTTTTGGTTCAGTCGTTTTGAGGAATGCAGTTCTCTGCTAAAACGTCAAACATGTCAATTGAAGTTATCTCATTAAACACGTTATCCTCTGTTTCTGCAGATACCTCGGAATCACTCGCCCTTTGACCTACCCAGCGAGACAGAATGGACAGCTGATGGCCAAGATGATAGTCGGCGTCTGGTTGGTGTCGGCATCCATCACTCTACCACCATTTTGCGGATGGGCTCAGAACGTCAACACTGCGGGAGTGTGTCTGATCAGCCAGGATGTGGGCTACACCCTCTACTCCACCGCTGTGGCCTTCTACATCCCAATGGTGGTCATGCTTTTCATGTATTACAAGATTTTCAAAGCTGCCCGCAAAAGTGGGGCCAAACACCACTTCGCCGCACTTCCCCCAATTCCGATGGCCTGTCCCGAACCAGCGTTGTCCACTGTAGAGGGGCTCTGCATGCAAGGGATTAAGAACCCTGCAGCTACCGAGGAGTTTTCCACCCTCTCCTGCCTGTTGAACCGCGAACGCCGGAGCGCCTCGATTTTCAGGCGTGAGCAGAAGGCGGCCACTACTCTTGGGGTGATCATGGGAGTTTTTTTGTTCTGCTGGTTGCCGTTTTTCCTCTTCACCACAGCACGGCCATTCATTTGCGGGCTGCTCTGCAATTGCGCCCCCGTCTGGCTGGAACGGGTACTGCTGTGGTTGGGCTACACCAACTCGCTCATGAACCCTTTCATCTACGCCTACTTCAACCGAGACCTGCGTTCAACTTATAAAGACCTGTTACGCTGCCGTTATCGAAACATCAACCGGCGACTCTCGGCTATGGGAGTGCATGAGGCTCTAAAACTCTGACTCCCCACAATCTGTTTATATATTGGGATGGTGCAAAATATATCCTCTTGACCCCTCTAAAGATCAAGAAACACAGTTTGGATGGAATTCACTGGGAATCACAATAAGTCAGATTTATCAAAACATTTCCTAACTTTACCTAAACTTTACCTAAACATGCCTTTACCCACATTTTTTAAAAACTCCAAAACATACCTATACATACAACTCACTGCAGTTTCCAGCTGAAATGAACACTAGTAGCTTGGTAGCTCACCTGGTACATCATTACACTTGTGAAGTGGAGTGCTTGAGTATGAGTCTCATGAAACACATGTAACAGAAAAAGACTTGTAGAAGCAAGCTAAAATGGCATGGTTGCTTCAGCAATTGTGTTCTTATCTCACGTTTGCTTTTTGTTAGCACTATCAGTTGTGTTTAGGAAGGCTGTTGCTAGACCCTTATTACTGAGCATGAGCCCCAGTGAAATACCGCTGTGCCCCTGTAACACATTACTGATAAATACTCATCTTTCAATAGAGATTACAATAAAACAAACTGATTATCATAAAGAGCGCTGGATGAGGCAGATATTTACCTACAATCCGTGCTTAATTTGAGCCGGTGTCCTGACATTTCATCTTGACAGAACACCGGATTCCGTTCTGGAAAATGTCAGATTTTGGATTTTTGCATTCCAACATTTGTTTTAAATGATCTGGCATTAATAAGTGCATTACATGGTGACAGTGCGTGCGTGTAAAAGACAGAGCAAGACAGAGCGATCACGCGTTTATGCAGATGCATTTTGAAGTTGTGTTATGGCCCTCAGCATATATATTTTTGACCAATTTGCTTTCTTAAGTACAAAATCACTCTCATTGATTGGTGCTTACTACTAATTGTTTTGTGCACAGTAAAGCGTAAAGTTTGGAGAGAGTGTATATTCCTGACAAATTTATTCTAATAAAAATAAGTTAAAATCGCCAAAATGTCAAAAAGACAGTCAAGCTTGTTTTCATTTTCCATATCCACGAGTAAAGCTGATTGTGTTTCTGATCAAAAGAGATCCCGAAGATGGAACTGCTAATACTAATCAGGACACGAGCAATGGGTGTTAGATGTAGTCAGAATCAGAAATCAATGTAATGGAAGAGGCAACAACGTCAGAGGTGAGAGAGAATATCCCTGATCAACTAAATAATATTTGGTCTCAACATATCTATATACATGTAGTTAGGGCTAAGCAGAAACCTATGAATGATGCTCTAATAGTTGTGCCATCACCGTTTAGTGACGTCATTATATGTTCTGGGAAAACTGAAGTTGTATAGTCAGTGTTGGTCACAGCGACTTTTAATTGCAAATATTCAGCAATTATTCATTTATAAATTAAGCACTGCCTACAGTCCATTTTAGGAAACTTGGAAATCTCTTCTATCATTTGTCAGCGATTTCAGCTTGTGAACAATTCTACTGCAGGAAAAGACAATTTATATATATATATATCCATAACAGTATCAAAAAAGAGTATCAAAATACGTTGAAACTTTTTGATAGGAGGCCTTTGCCCCAGTAATGATGAAAGGATAGAAACACCCTGGGTTTAGGATAGGGTTTAGTATAGGTCCAGTCGTATGTTATTTTCAAACTCGATAGAGCATTAATCTTTTAGTGCCACTCACCTGACATTTCATTTCTGAACTGCCGTGATGTTTACAAATAAATAAAATACTGCCAGATTCACAATCTGTTTCAGAAAAAAGTAAACGTTCTTTTAGCACAACTCACTGGACTTTTCATCGCTTTGAAAGCATCGCGAAACATACAAGAAGCAACGTAAAGAAGCAATGTAATATCACTTTGCAGAAATGTCGCCATAGGCACGTTTTTCCAGTGAGCTCGGGTTGAAAGTTTCATGAATCCACATCCAACAAGCCCTTTCTTGTTAATGTACTTTTCACTGTTCATTCTGTACATTTCCTGTTTTTATGCTACATTGTAACTTTGTCAAATCACCCTTCTGTGATAATATCTGCATCACTCTTCATGTAGAGGTCAAAGCATGATGCTTGCGTTGAGTGGTGCGCTGAAGCCTGATCCAAGTCATGTGAAAGACCTTAGAGGGTTAGTTCATCCAAAAATGAAAATTCTGTCATTAATTACTCACCCTCATGTCGCTCTACACCCGTAAGACCTTCGTTCATCTTCAGAACACAAATTAAGATATTTTTGATAAAATCCGTGAGCTATCTGGCCTCTGATAGCTGATAGACCCGGAAGCGCTGCACTGTGTTTACTACGTTAACTGGAAGAGAAGAAATTGTTGAATAAAGTCGTTTTGTTTTTGCGCACAAAAAGTATTCTCTTCATAACATTAAGGTTGAACCACTGTAGTCACATGGACTATTTGAACAATGTCTTTACTACCTTTCTGGGCCTTGAAAGTGGTAATAACGTTGCAGTCTATTGGAGGCCAGGAAGCTCATGGATTTCATCAAAAATATCTTAATTTGTGTTCCGAAGATGAACGTAGGTCTCACGGGTTTGGAGCAATATGAGGGTGAGTAATTAATGACAGAATTTTCATTTTTGGGTGAACAAACCCTTTAATGCACAGCTCCCTATCTGTTGTGCTTCTGTAGAGCCTTGAATTTTACATGCAATTAATTTCTATGATAAATGACAAAACATAATATGATCTTTTCTTAAAAAAAAATGAATACAGATGAATTCATACACAATAATTTGAACAAATAAATAGGTAAAAAAATAAACAAATTGATGAGGGTACTAATTTAAGATTTTCAGCAATTGCTACATCAGAAGTTTAATGAATAGCTTCAGGTACTGTGTAAATCTGCATGGAAGTCTATTGCTTTATTAACCCTTTAAAAGTGTTGTGGCATTTTTTTATTTGAAAATTAAATGTGTAGATATTAGGCCTGTAGCACATTGCCTTATTGTCCTTTGTTTTAGAATTGCACTTTTACAATGTACAAATGTGTTGTTGTCTGATGTAATGTAATCTGAACGGCGAAAGACATTAATTCACAAAGAGTTTCAAGAGCTTTATATAGAAAGATTGTACATATATTGTGACCAGATGTGCTAAATATTCAATTTATAATTTGAACTTCTTAGTCAACACCACATGTCAGAGAGCTTGTATCAGTATTCTGCTTGTATGCTGTGCACTCAGTGTTTGTTTTGTAAGATGGTTTACAAACCTAGCTATCTCAATACTCATGTTTTCTTAATAAATATTACCCTAATGAATATTCAATTGCACATGTATTTCATTAGCATGCACTAGAAGTCCAAGTGTCTTCTATGCTTGTTTACCATGTGGTATAGGTCTTGAATATGATTAGTGCTAATGTGTTTACTTCAAGTCAGCATTTTATATAAAAACGGCTGAAATGCAGAATAAATATACTGACTAATAGCAGCTTTTGTACAGACAAGCACCACTAAGCAACCACTTAGAAAACCACCGAGAACATCCTGGCAACCACCTAGCAACATCCTAGCAACAACATAGCAAAGTGCCAAAAACACTCAGGTGCGAACAATACACTTTTTGTGAAGTGTTTTTTGTTCTCCTGCTTTTCAGCAGAAAAATAAATCCTTCTTTACCTTGATGGTGAATGGTGAATGTATTGAATGTTATGCCATGTACAGTGAAACATGACTCATGAGCCAGTTATTTTTAAGGAATCAATAACATTCAACATGACCAAAGTAGCAAGATCAATTAAACAGACCATAACATACATTACTGCAATGTATGCTGCTCGATCATTTAATCTGAAACACGGCCCTGTAGAATTTACACTTTATTTCCTATGAAAGCACTTATTTCATATGAAAGCAAAATGGACATTATAATAGAAATATGCCCAAATTAATCGGAATCGAATGAAAGGGAGTCTTCGAGAGCTTGAAATGGAATCAAATTGATTCCCAGCCCTGTTATATCTCCAAATCTTAATTTCTTTGAGAAAAGTTGGACATACTAGATCAGTCCTAATAAGTGTAGGTCCTCTGCGAGACAATTTTGCAGAGTGTGCAGATGAAACATGACAGCTGCATCACAGAAACACTGAAGAACCACACGCATCTACACCATGAGCGGAGGTGTGATGAAGCTGCAAGATGCATCATTTAGCACTAGGAAATAGTGCAAGTCTGCTGCTCAGAATCATCACATAACTTTTTTGAGTGCTGCTCAAGGCCTTCTGCACATACTTTCACTTGTGTACAGAAATGTAAGTTCTGAATTAGATCTTCTCACTTGAGGGTTAGCCATCTGCCCTGGTTTCTCCATGCCACAACATTGCTAAATTGAAGTGACAGCTTCTGCCATCTCCATTTCCCCTTCTGGGTGATAAAACACACTGAACTTTGCTTAAAGCTGGCATGAAATGGAATTTGCTATAGGCTTTTCTTCCCTATTTTGATGTATATCCAAGTGAAACGAACAAGAAAAAATGTAGGGCAGGACTTGATTTTGTCCACTGGGGAATTGAATGAAACGGTTGTGGTTTGCTATTGGTCGATCTCATGTGAGTGACAGGTTGTCCCGCCCTCGCACCAGTAAGCACATCTTCAGAGAAGAGATGTCACTGCAAGAGGGAGGGAGTTATTAGGCTTGTTCGAGATGAACTACCAGTTGCAGGGCTACCAGAGATGAACTGCCAGTTGCAGGCGGGGGAGGAGTACAGAGACGGATGTCAGGTCGGACACTTCGTGCTTTCCGTAGTGTGCTGAACCAACGTCATTCATGGCAGAACACGCGATTTTTGCGTTGATTGTAGCCAAAGAAGTGGATGCAATTGAAATTCCCATATTTTGAATATCAGATATTCAATATCAAGATTGCTTAAATACATGAACTTGTCTAAGAAAAAACACGCAACACACGTCGTTCTTGTCATCACAGAATTGTGTGTCATCATCAATGCTTTCGCAGCCGATTTTGAGCAACTGCAGTGCCTGCCCTTGGCAGCTGGTCTCGTTTTGCTCTCGCGGTACTTGGCACATGATTGTAACGCAGCTGCAGCGCTGATCAAAGTCGGACAAATTTTCTAACCAGAATTTATTGCTTTTGTCAGGCGGCAGTTGATCTTTGCGGCACCACATTAAGTCGAACAAGACTATTTTGATTAAAGATTATAAGGGCACATGATTTTTTTAAAAAAAAATAATGATTTGCACAGATAAATCATTTAATAAATACGGCAATATTCCATAAAATAACAAGAATGTCAATTTTGATTTCATGGTGACTTTAACCTTAAAGGGTTGGTTCACCCAAAAATGAAAATTCTGTCATTTATTATTTATATTACTTTTCAACAATATCTAGCGATAGCCGATTTCAAAACACTGCTTCTAAGCTTTACGAATCTTTTGTTCCGAATCAGTAGTTCGGATCGCGTATCAAACTGCCAAAGTCACATGAACTATTGAAATTCCGAAACACTTATGACGTAACAAAGCCTCGTTTACTGAAATCACGTGACTTTGGAGCTCCGAACCACTGATTCAAACAAAAGATTCGTAAAGCTTCGAAGCAGTGTTTTGAAATCGGCCATCTCTAGATATTGTTGAAAAGTCGTTTTTGTTGGCGCACAAAAAGTAGGCTATTCTCGTCGCTTTATAATATTAAGGTTGAACCACTGTAGTCACATAAACTGTTTTAAATATGTCTTTAGTAGCTTTCTGGTCATCTGAAATTGTTAATTATCTTGCTGGTAATGGAGGCCTCACTGAGCCATCGGATTTTATCAAAAATATCTTAATTTGTGTTCTGAAGATGAACCAAGGTCTTACAGGTGTAGAACGACAAGAGGATGAGTAATAAATTACATAATTTTCATTTTTGGGTGAACTTACCCTTTAATATAGCATAGGAAGACAACATTAGTGGGGTTTTGGTGCGTTTTGCAACATGCAAAATCAAGCCGACCGGTTGAAGATAAGATGTAAGGCTGCCTGTTTTTGCTTCATCATCAAGTTCTGCATTAAAAAAAAAATAATAATAAAATTAGATGATGATGATATTTCAAAGTGTTTCAACACTCAACAGGCCTCATTTAGCCTATGAAACGTGAGCAGAATGCATTTCTGTGTAAAACAACACAAGTCATGCTTACATATACTAGTCGCACAAATAATGAATTAAATTTACAATTTTGCATCTGCTTGACTAGGTTCGCAGTATGTAGTGTGTTTTGAGTGACCTGCCAGTCAAATCAACATTAGCCTACGTGCATATACAGTAATTAAAATGGAATCAAAGTGGAACGGGCGAAACTTAAAAAGTGGTTCAGTTTGAATTTATGCTGCTTTATGGGGAATTAGGCTTTACTTCTGATATCTTTGCAATGACGTTCGTCTGCACCCATACATACAAAGTTTCATTTGCCTAATTGTCATTCACGTCTTAAAGCTTATGTTCATTAACGTGCTGCAAAAGCATGAAATGAATGGAAAAATACATAGCAGATTACCGTGTTCGTATGGGCCACGTTAAAGATAAGCACAATGGAGCACTGGGTAAATCGGACTCACTACTGAACCAGGCTGTCTCGGAACCGGGTAGGCTATAGAGAGGTGCTGTTTTTTTCAGTGCACTTGACTTCCCTGAATCCCTGCGGCTATCCTTTGTCTTGATCTGACTCATAGGTGGTCATGTGACCTGTCTACAGTCATTCTATTGTGGGAGTAAAACAGCCAGAAGCCCATTTAGACCACCAGAAAGTGAAAGGTATGGCAGCAAAGTATAATGACCTGATGGGCCACCTGAGGGTTTGCCGTTTTAATCACACAATGGAGATCTGCAGCAGCGCTCCTGCAAATCCAATTCAGCTCGACATTATGGACAGGTTGTTTTATGAGGTGGGTGCAGCAGGAGAGGGAGGTGAGTCGTTACGGATAGTATTAGAAGTAAACTTCCAAAAGTATGGGAGAAGTTAGACAATTCTCAACATTTTGACATAAAACATCCTGATGATACACTTAATTTGTGTTTTGCTTTTGGCACCTATTCTGCTGAAGATTTTAATGCGAAAATACGCCATTTTTTTGCATTAATACTGTATAATGCCAATTTTGTCTTGTCTTGTTTTTTTTTTTTTTGTTTTTTTTGTTTTTTTTAAATGAACCCTACAGTACATATAAGTATAAAAACTATATTTATATTTACTATATTATATAAAAAACGATTTAACTATATTTAGTCTCAGTCAGATGTCCTGACAGAAGTATTGAACACTGCTGACACCTTGTGTTCAGTTAGGCTATGTGAAAAACAGACTCACAATGGAAAACACTTTTCATAGCTGCCCGTGCCTGTTATTCTCTAAATAAGCAGGTAATTAGGTTTTGTGAAAGATAAATGGGTATACACTAAAGTGTCTTAATGTACTAAGTAGTTTATACTACTTTGTGATTAATACTGTGGTGTCCTCATTTGTTGATTAAAATCAGTGATTACTTGGAACACTGACAGATCCTATTTCTATCATTATAAAATAGTTCAAATTTAAACAATGCTAAAACATTAAAGGCCAGTTAATTGGTACACTTTAAGTTATCTTATCATATACATTGAAAAACTATGTAAATGTAAAATTAATAGGATTTATTAAGAGATGTAAAAAAGTATGATTTTAAAAAGAAACGATTAATTTAATTCAGCAAGGGCATTAAATTGATCAGAAGAGACAGTATAACATTTTAACATTGTTACAAAAAGATTTCTATTTCAAATAAATGCTGCTTTTTTAACTTTCTATTCATCAAAGAATCTTGAAAAAATGTATCAGTTTCCACAAAAATATGAATACGAAGCAGAACAGTTATTTTTACTATATTTTTATCGAATAAATGTAGACTTAGTGAGCATAAGAGATTTTTCAAAAACATTCAAAATCTTATTTCTTAGCAAATTACAGATCCATTTCAAATCTTCCATTTATGTCTAAAATACTAGAAAAAGTTGTGTCTGCTCAATTGTGCTCCTTCTTGCAAAAAATTATATCTATGAAAAAATTCAGCCAGGATTCAGGCCTCATCATAGCACAGAAACTGTGCTCGTTAAAATTACAAATTACTTACTTCTAGCTTCTGACCAAGGCTGTATCTCAGTACTAGTTTTACTTGATCTTAGTGCTGCGTTACTATTAGTGCTGCGTTCGACACTATAGATCATAAAATACTATTAGATCAACTACAATATTACACTGGTATTCAGAGACAGGCATTAAGGTGGTTTAGATCGTACCTATCAGGCCGTTACTATTGTGTATATTTAAACAGGGAAAGATCTAAGATAACATCAGTAAATTATGGAGTGCCGCAAGGATCTGTGTTAGGCCCTCTGCTATTTTCAATATATATGCTGCCACTTGGTAATATTATAAGAAAACATGGAGTTAGTTTCCACTGCTATGCCGATGATACTCAGTTAAATAGTTCATCACGACCAGATGAAATCTCTAAATTATCCAAATTGACAGAGTGTGTTAAAGATATAAAACATTGGATGACTACTAATTATCTTCTATTAAATTCAGATAAGACTGAGGTATTACTTATTGGACCAAAAACCTGTACATAGAATCTCTTAGACTACAATCTGCATTTAGAAGGATGTACTGTTACTTCATCCTCTACACATCAAAATCCCCAGAGTTAAATCAACTCTGCGCAGAGTACATATGGTCCCTCTCTAAATAGTGTTAAAGTAACACGGTAGCAGAGTTAACGTTAATGAGATAATTAAGTGATTAATTAAGTGATGATTGAGCATTAGTGATGAACACCTGCTGTTAACAAGAATCACTGAAGAAAAGAGAAACACAAAAACTACAACTGACTTTGACTCTGTTTCATTGTTACTTTAACACTATTTAGAGAAGGACCATATGTACTCTAAGCAGAGCTGATTTAACTCTGGGGATTTTGCTGTGCACAGTTAAAGACCTGGGTGTTATATTAGACAGCAACTTGTCCTTTGAAAATCATATTTCATATGTTACAAAAACAGCCTTCTACCACCTCAGAAACATCACTAAGCTACAGAACATGTTATCTGTTTCTGATGCAGAAAAGTTAGTTCATGCACTACAGTAGATTACTGTAATGCATTACTAGCTGGTTGTCCTGGATCCTCAATAAACAAGCTACAATTAGTCCAAAATGCAGATGCTAGAGTTCTTACCAGGTCAAGAAAATCTGATCGTAACACCAATTCTATCATCTCTACACTGGTTACCTATTAAGTTCTGTATCAATTATAAAGTATTACCACTGACCTATAAGGCCCTAAATGGTTTAGCTCCTGTGTATTTAACCAATCTTCTATTGCCCTACAATCCTTCACACTCTTTAAGATCACAAAACTCTGGACTTCTGGTTGTACCTAGGAAATCTAAGTCCACTAAAGGAGGGAGAGCGTTTTCACATTTGGCTCCTAAACTCTGGAATAGCCTTCCTGACAATGTTCGGGGCTCAGACTCACTCTCCCAGTTTAAATCTAGATTAAAAACGCATTTCTTTTGCCAAGCATTCACATAATGCATCTCATAACCTTGTACTCCAGTTATATCAGATCAAATGCACATGACTATCTTTGCTTAATGTTATGAACATTAGCATTATGAACATTATGAATTAGCTATGCTAATTGTTCTCCATTTGCTTCTCTGTTTTATCTCGGGAGAGTACATCAGCTCCAGTTTGGATCCAGCCTCTTATGAAGACTTCAGATACGTCAACACCTGTGAAGAGATGACCCCAACCCCTGCAAGGATTTCAGATGACGCAAACTCTGGATCAACATGCACCATTCCAAATTTTTCTGTATATCCTAATCATTGTTTACATGTTTTCATTACTTCCATGAGCTCATTGTTTCTACCTTAAATTAATACATTGTTAGCTGTGTTATTTGTAAATGTACATTTCTGAAATCACATAATTTAGACACAGTCATCTCTGATAACAGATTACTCTAAATTGTAATGTTGACATGTATTTTCTGTAAAGCAGCTTTGAAACTATATGTATTGTGAAAAGCGCTGTACAAATAAGTGAATTGAATTGAATAGAACCCAAACTACCCAAAAGACAATACATGTGCACATAGTTAGCAGAGTATTAATGCGACGTTTTCCAGTGAATTTGAATTGACCTAACAAATGTTTCTTGACACAAAATCTAACATGAAGCTTTTATTTTTTCAACATTACAGAAAAACTTGTTACAGAAAAACGGTGATGAGACACACAACTATGACCAGACACATAATCGTTGGACAGTCTCCATTAAGCAGTGCATGATTTGATAACACCTATGCCATTTTAAAAGACACCACAATGGAGACCAACTATAGCAGGTATGCAACTAGGCAGGTATGCATCGACATCAAAATCCAAGTAAATGGATTGCTAGTGGCTTCGTGTGGAACAAAGATCTTCTAGTGTTGTTCAGTAATTACAACCTACTGCATGAAGCACGAACAGTGTATGAGAACCAAAAGCCAGAGATTTTCAGTGAGCCTGAGCTTAGATATTTCATATTAGTCCACAATATAACACTGCTGCTATTAGCATGAATAGGAGTCATATATCGCAGTGCCTTTTATCGGTAAAACTCAATAAATTATGTAGACTCAGTGTCCATGCATTTTTTAATGAATGATAAAGAACATTTGATTTCTTCTAGGTGTTAGAAATGTTCCTCTAGTGATTGTTAAAGCTGAACTGAATCAGCACCAGGAATAGACAAAAATAACATAATATATGTACAGTGCCATACATGTTTGGGATACAATAAATTAAGTTATAGTGTAATATCAGTGAACACAGTTGAAAAAAGTGATGGTGTACAATTTAAACTTTGTGTAAATATATAGGCCTATTATTATTATAAACTTCTCTGGGCACTTTAAGAATTTGAAATAGACATAAGGCGTAAAGAAAGGGCTGGAGCAGTTTATGAAATTGATATTCCATCACTAATAATCCCAGTTTTCAGATATGGAGCGACAGTAGGGGATGTGAGAATCTTCATCCTGTCTTTATTATGTACACCAGAGACATATAGAGAGAGAGAGAGACTGCTGTATATGTGATTGAGATAACATCTTGTAATGCTGCGTCACTTTCTTTGCTTATTTTGAAATGTCTGCATAGCATCCGTATTAGATTAGAGTGGATATTACTAGCGTCTCTGGAGGGAGAGTGTTTCAATGTCCAAGTCCAAAATGTCCAAATGTTAGAAAAGTGACACTTTCTTCTTCAGGTCATTCCGTTTCCATAGTGACAGACGATCAAATTCTGTGATGGACATTCCAAATAAGCTCTGGAACTCTTCTGGAGACAGATGCCTCTATTAAAAGACCAAATAAAGACAATCAGTCAGTTTACAGTATACAGTATGTGTATATAGTAGATGCCTCTATTAAAGACAAAAACCTACAAATTACTTTAAATATTATCAATATTATATAAACAATTCTGCTTATTGTTGTACCAAATATGAGATGAGATACCATAATCATAATATTTGTTTAGTAAGTTTTAAGCCTAAAAGAAAAAGTGTGTCATTTTTAATTAAAACATTTTAAATAAAAAAAAAAATAGAAAAAAAATATATTTCTTATATGTATTTATTTCATTAACATTTATTTATTTGTGGTAGGAGTGTTTGGAAAAATATAATAATAATAATTATTATTATTATTACTATTATCATGGTAATAACAAATGTATTAAAACAATATTTGTTTTATTAAAATTTATTCATTTATTTATTTTTTAAATTTTCTTTGTGGTAGGAGGGTTTGGAAAAATGTAGTAATCATAATAATGAACGAATGAAAATATTAAAATGTATTTAAAAATAAATGTATTTGTGGTAGGTGTTTGGAAAAATTAAATAATAATACATAAATAAATAACAATAATGAACAATAATAATAATAATAAATGAACTATTTTAAAATATTAAAATGTATTTTAAAAATATTATTTATTTAAAAAATAAATATATGTTTGAAAATAAATAATAATAATAAATGAACAATTTTAAAATATTAAATGTATTTTAAAAATATTGTTTATTTATTTGTCTTGGAGTGTTTGAAAAACATAATAATAATAATAATAATAATAATAATAATAATAATAATAAATGAACAATTTGAAAATATCAAAATGTATTTTTAAAATATTATTTATTTACTTATTTATTTGTTGTAGGAGTGTTTGGCAAACATAATAATAATACTTTACTGAAAACAATATTTATTTTATTAAAATGTATTTATTTATTTGTGGTAGGAGTGTTTGGAAAAGTAGTAATAATAATAATGAACAATTTGAAAATATTAAAATTTATATTTAAAGTGTTTGGGGGAAAATAATAATAAATACCAATAATAACAATAATAATAAATGAACAAATTGAAAATATTAAAATGTATTTTAAACATTATTTATTTGTCATAGGAGTGTTTGGAAAACAATATAATAATAACAATAGTAGTAGTAGCAGTAATAACAATAATACTTTAATAATTATTTAATATGAATATTATTTGTTTTATTAATATTATTTTTCTTTTGAGCTGATAGTGGCAAAGAAATTACACACTTTGCCTTTCAAGGTCCTCAAAATGTTACATTAACTTAACATTAACTTTTTACTAATGTTAACTAGTGCTTATTTGTGACTTACCTCTAATCTGGTTCTGTCAACACCTGGAGGAAGTTTACTGCGCCCTCTGTGGGTCACAACTAGCATTTCATATGGATATATCTGAAGGGAGAGGTGAGATTTTATTATATTTTGGGGACATTATATTCAGTACCCATCCTTTTTGATTCATTGGACACAGAAAACAGGCCAAAAGGCTTATTTAAGGGAAAATGTTTACTACACATTCAGCCTCCAAAGTTTTCAGTTCGATATTGCCTTCAGTGATACTGCCATATTGAATTCTGCATTCAATGGATGCGAGGCTTAGAAGCAACATGGATGTGAGTGAACATATGGCATGGGGTTAGAAGAGAGAAATAGAGCATGCAAACTTTGGAGGGTGTCTTAAGATCTGCCTCACCTTCTGTTCCAGAATACTAGGAAGAGAGTTTCCTCTGTCCATTCTCCCACTCTGTGAATCGCCATTCTATGAAGACACCACCACCCCAGCCCCGAGAAAAATGGCCCCCAGGACAAAGGAGATCAATATGAAACAGGTAAATTTAGAGAGGAGGGTCTCATTACATCCATAATAATGAATCAGGATCATTTGACTCATTATTAAGTATGTAAACAGTATGTGGAGATCAAATGAGTCAGAAGCCATGAAAAAGGAGTGTAGGCTAATGTGTAGGCTAATGTCAGGGTAAAGATACATTAGTAGCAGGAACAGGATGTGGTTTCCATGTCAGAGCCTATAGCTGTCAGCAAATTATAAAACCCAAACACCATGCTTGTTAAATCAAATAAACAAAGCTGTCTTACCTGTACACCTGATGAACATATAAAGAAAAACAAAAATAAACACAGAATAATTTCAGAAATATTCAGTAAAATACATAGAGGTCCAAAAGCATTAAAAATCATTCAATCAAAGGGGGGTGTACCAAATATTTGTTCATAGTCATGTTCATTTCCATTTAAAATCACACTCAAATTGTTATGCTGTTAATATAATTTATAATGGAACTTTAATACATGATTAATACATGAATCTTACTTGTGTATACATTTTCTGACCTTACCTGTTTTTAGTTTGCCATTGTCTGTGGAGGTAAAGTCTGCGGACTGCAGCTACATGCAGAAAGAAAAAAACGATTACTCATATTAGAGACACTAAAGGACTAAAGGAACATATTAAACCACAGCTGACATGTTTGCCACATGCTTGCCATGTCTTTAAAAGGGTCACATGAAATATCTACCTTGATTTTCTGAAATAAAACAGTTCAATATAGTATCAAAACTAGGGGTGTCAAACTCAGTTCTTGGAGGGCCACTGTCCAGCATCAGGATTACTAGAAACTTCCAGGCAGGGGTTTTGGAGCTGGATGGAGTTTGATACATGTAATCTAAACAAACAATCTCAAAATCCAAAAACAGCTTTTATGATGCCTCATTTAAGAACAGATTATGTGGCTGCCCATATTTATACCATCCAAACTATGTTGGACATGACATCAAGTTTAGCCAATCAAAACAGATTGTATTTACATATTCAAATTTACACACAGGCTTAACCCTCTGGTCCTCTTCGTTTAGGGGTCACACTTAGGCTCCTTCATGGTCAAAAGTGACTGAAGCCTTGAAATGTAACTTTTTTTTTTTTTTTTTTCCTTCAGGAAAATGTAATATATTTTTGTTCAATAATATTTTTTGATTATTATTTAAAATTTTGAGGGTATTTTATGATACTATGCAATATGTATACAATTTTTATTAGTTTTTTTTTTTTTTCATTGAAAATAATACACATTTTTTTCTAATATATTTTAAAATTATTTTTTCAATTAAAGCAGTATTCCATGTTAAAATAGAGACAAGGCATTTAAAAGGTAGATTAGTGCCATCTGGTGGGAGTACAAAAGAGAAAAACTTAAGTAATGCTATGATGTAACCACTAGATTCCTATATAGTTCTATATAAAGTGGCTTATAAATTCTCTAGTGTTTTTTAGACATAAATACTTATTTTTATTAAGTTGTGGGTTTGGACTTATGCTTAGACATTCTCAAAGACTACTTTTTGTCAAGGTTTAGATTTTTTTGTTTGAAATTTTGATTTAAAGTGTCAGAAATTACATTAATTTTACTACAGTCAAAACTGAACACAGAGGAGGACATTTTGTTACACATAACATCAAAATTCAATAAAAATGTAACAAAAATGAAAAGGTATGTTTTATCACAGCTTAATAAATCTTGGTCTGATTTGATTTCAACCTCTTTATTTGAGTCTTTTGGCTCAATTTTACTATATTGTTACAGCCACACCAGTTCATTTGTGTGTATAATAGTGTATTGTGTGTGTGTGTCTCTGCGTGTGTGTAAGTGAGTTTGTGTTTGAGTGGGTGTGTCTGGTATGTACTCTTGTGTAACCTCTTCCTTGCTGTTCGGTTTTTTACTGCTTTGTCGGGGGAGGGGGTGAGGGTGGGGGTTGTGTCTATTTTGCACTCTTGACATTTTAGAGTGTCACCCCTTCATTGCTGTGCTCTTTCTTTTTTTCTGCACAGAGGCTGAATTGTAGTTTGTACCACCAAAAGATTATCTGAGTTTTCGTACTTTTTCGTATTTCCCATTCCCAATTTCCTTTGTTGGTCATTTTCGACTGCAAAGGAGCCAAGTGTTCACATAGCTAATGCAGCAAAAGTCACAAGTGTCATCCCATTCCGATGAAGCAAAAAAAAAAAAGTAAAATTTCAAAACGTAACATTTTTCAGTCATTTTTGACTGAAGAGGACCAGAGGTTAAATGTACATTAGTAAAAACATCATGTTTACATCTAAAGGTCAGAAAGATGGAGGAAAACTCTAAAAAATCTTAATAGTTGATATTATGAATTAATACTCATATTTAATATTACAAACAAGTGGTATTAATCGGTAAAGAAAAATTATGTGTTAATTATTACAATTAATAATGTTAATAATTAATATTATTAATACATTTTAATATGTTAATATTATGTTTCATATTTAATATTTTTGTATAAAATACAATTATAATATTAATCAGTAAAGACTATATTTTAATCATTAAAATTAACAGTGCTAATAATTATTACAAATAAAAAATGTATATAAATAATCAAAAGACTGCATGTTAATTATTACAATTAATAATGTTATTAATTGATATTATTCATATATTTTTATTTATTATTACAAATAAAAATATATGATATTAATCAGTAAAAAAGACATTTTAATTACAATTAATACAATTAATAATTACTAACATAATTCATTAATATTTCAACAACTCTGAATTTTAAATGCAAAAATCACTCAGGGATCGGGGGAGGAACATATTATGATTAAAATTTATAATACGACCCCTTTAAAGATGAATCTCTTTTACCCTTGTGAGGCCTGTTCGACTGCAAGGAGGTAAAGAGGCAGATTTAGTAGCACTGGCTGATGATCCTGCAATGAATGTAAATGAAACATTTAATTATAAGCACAATAGACATTTCTCTATAGATTTTCTATTCACACAAACGTATTTCATCACTGAGTGTCCTCTGGGGGGCAATATTAGCAGTGATGCCATAGAAAAACCATTCTTGGTTCCCCAAAGAACCTTTCAGTTCTTAAAAGAACTTTTTTTTCTTAGTGTAATGTACATTTTAATAAACGTTTTCAACTATAAATAATATTTTGTGCAATGGAAAGGTTCCATGGATGTTAAATGGATGTTTCTTCTTGGAACCTTCTTGGATGCCAATAAAGAACCTTTATTTTTATTCTTTAGTGTATCCTTTTCACATACAAAAAATACTCAAGCACTTCACTATGTTGAAGTGCACTAAGACTAAAACAGACATCACATACCCAAATGTATGTTTGTCCCATCTGGCAGGGAACGTGTTTTTCTGCGGATGAGCACTGATTTCTCTATTTCCTCCTTCAGGATCAATTTGCCTAAGTTGGACTGTATCTGAAAAACAAACAGCCCAGTCATGATTAGAGAGCTCCATTAAGCACTGGCCTCATGTTGTGTGTGCATATCCTTCCAGCACTCCCTTCAATTTAATGGCCTGCAAACAAAACACTTAATCATCTAGCCTTAGAGAAAATATTCCCAGCCCAGCGTCTGATTTATTCAAGACAGACAGACAGTGAGGGATATTAATCTTAACAAGATGTATTGATGTGGGACAGTGAGTCCTACTCCAGACAAAAGCTGCTTTCACCTTCTGAAGTTCCTGTTCTTGGAGTCTCTTTGCATCTTCAGTCAGGTCTTCAAACTCATCGTCCTCCACTGGTTTTCCCTGCTCGGCTGCCTTCTTCCTCCACTCGATCTCTGTGAGGAATTGACAGGCGTTGTAAAAAAGTGTATCGTCGTTGAGTATGTACCAATGAAGGGGCTTTTGCACTGGGTAGTTATTAAAATAAGGAACTAGCCACCAGGGGAGTCCCCTGAGAACTAAATGTTCCCCTAGGACCATTTTTCTGGTTGCATTCACACCGCAATTTGGAACTCTGAACTGACGTAAGCCATCACTTATGTCCTGCCGCTCTGGTTGTTGTGTGGGACTTTAATTTGGATGCCGCTGAGAATGACTTGAGCACATTCTCTGTCTTCATTAGTTTACGATCTGTTTTAACAGTTCTATCTTATACGTTACAAGATAGAACTGTTAAAAAAAGAATACTGTATATGAAAAAGTATTATGTTGTTTGCCCAATGTCGCTAGCTGAGCAGAAATACATAATCATGTTTCGCTTGGTCCCTTCAAAATCACGTTGGATTTCCTCCTTAGCGTAAAGGTTGAGAAGTGCCTGGACTTTGGTATCTATCCATCTATTGCTGTTTTTCATGTTTGTGTTTACACAGCTTTTTAAAATGCCGGGTGCCAGTGTTTCGCATGCATTCAGCCAATCAACATACACTTACTAATCAGGAAGGACACAAAGTTTCCAGCATTAAGTTTTTAAATACAGCATTTTATGACAAAATTCAAAATGGCCGGCGCCCAAAAAGATCGACATGGGAAATATGGGTATCATTTGACTCGGTATGTTGCACTGAATTGAAAGAGACCAGTTTTTGGGCAGACTTTAGAAGTTATAAGCAAAAATAGTCATTTTTCATATCTCCTAACCAGTAGGTTGCGCTGTGCCGAAATGCTGCAGGTAACCTCAGGTCATGCTTGTGAGGACATATACCAAATTTGGTCTGAATACGCTAAAGTATTGCGGCGATATAGCCTTGCGTCCATTTTGATGTGCTCTTTGTCAAATTCGTCGCACGTTATTCGAGAATGTTTTGGTCTATCAAAAAGCTTTTAATAACTTTTTGCCAGCATGGTCTGAAGATGATGTGAGCCAATTTCGGTGAAAATCGGACAAACTGTCTAGGACGTCATAGGATGCAATCTTGCTAAGGAATCAGAGGAAAAAAGAATTTAGTTTTTTTTAGCCCTTACGGTTCAAAAGTTATTAGCATAAGTGTAAGTGTCACTTTGGACAGTTGGTGGCACTAGAGGGATTGAGTTAGAGAAATTAGAAAGTTAGAAAATTGCTGAGGTTACTGTTCAGACTGTCCTCTATCTGTGTGCCAAATTTCATCATTTTCCCGCAAACAGTTCTATGGGCTGCCATAGACTTCAAGAGTGGAAAAGATAAAGAAGAAGAAAGAGGAAGTAGAAGAAAACTAACGGATACAATAGGTGTCTCTGGACCTTTGGTGATTGGCCCCTAATTAATCAAATTAGTAATATCAATCAGACATTTCAAACAAATATATATGATAAAAAGATAATCATCTCAAATTGTATCTGCAATTTCTGCAACTCTGCAAGCTTCTCTTAAGCTGCAATAACAAAATGAGAAAAAAAAACGACACATTTCACCTTCAATATACAGCTGTGTGGAGCGGGAGTTTGGACCAATAAAATGTCATTGTGGGCGGGGCTACTGTCCAATGCGACAGAAATATGAAAGCTGATGAGCATTTACCCATAGAAGCTAGAGAGGGTGGACAGGGCCAGTACTCTGTCTCTATCTTTGAAGGCTGGTTAGGATCAGGTGGTTGGGCTGCTGGGAACTTGGAGGACTCAATGATGACATCCTGTTTATTATGAGACGTTACAGTCTCTCTGTCTGAGGACAGGGAGAAGATAAACATCAAAACATCACCAGCACGATGTTACCAGTTAATCTTTCCTAACACCTTGGAAAACCAATAATCATACATAAAAAAGTGAGGTAAAGATCACGAACTATAATATATAACAACAACAACAAAAAACATTATAATAAAAAAATAAATGAACAAATACCGTGTTTGTAAATTGGTGGCTTCTTATAGATGTTGGTGCCACTGTCTGAAACATGAATGGATGTACAGTTACAACACATTTGAATGATTATGAAACATATCATTGTGCTATAAAAACCCTAGCATGAACGAAGTACCTGGCCTGTGGAAGTGCTGCATGGGGCCTTTGGAGGCAGAGCTGATTTTGCGGAGCTGCACCGTGGAGCCCATGTTGGACCCTCCTGGAGACCCCTGCTCTGGCCACTCCTTCGATTCCTTTGAGGCAAATATCTGAATAAACAAGGGAATATTGAAGCACTCGCTTGGTGTAAAGAGTGGACACAATTTAAGCACTCAGCATGTTAACAGAAGCCAAACCATCATATTTTACTGTCTGCATCAATAATATGACACTGCAAACTCATGCCTTACTGTAAAATATGCTAACGGTGGTCAGCAGAATAGAATGCCATTTGATTCCACTGTTCAAAGTTCTAGAGTAAGTTAAAATTTAGCTAAATAGGAATGCACAATATTACAATTCTGGCTGATACCAATATGATGCTAATTATTTTCATGTTCAGCCGATAACCAGTGAGTGGCCGATATTAAAATTCATTACATTTTTTAAAAGACAATACACTAAAAACTAAAATGAAATATAATATGGATAATACATGGATAATTCTTTTGAGATTTGCTAAATAATGATTTGTTGAATAATGTTTATATGACTGCACCACAGTAATGTAAATTAAAGCCATTAAATTAAATATTAAAGCATTAATAATAATTGATCATTTTAATAGTTAATATGGTTAACATTTAATAGTTAATGAATTAACATTCAATATTACAACAATAGTATTAATACAAATTAATAATATTAATCAGTGGAGAAAGACTACATTTTAATTACATTTATTATGAATAACAGTGTTAATAATACACTGCTCAAGAAAATTAAAGGAACACTTTTTAATCAGAGAGTAGCATCAAGTCAGTTAAACTCCTGGGATATTGATCTGGCCATTAAGTAGCTGACGGGGTTGTTAATCAGTTTCAGCTGCTTTGGTGTTAATGAAATTAACAACAGGCACACTAGATGGGCAACAATGAGACGACCCCCAAAACAGGAATGGTTTTACAGGTGGAGGCCACTGACATTTTTTTCCCTACTCATCTTTTCTGACTGTTTTTCACTAGTTTTGCATTTGGCTAGGGTCAGTATCACTACTGGTAGCATGAGGCGATACCTGGACCCTACAGAGGTTGCACAGGCAGCCCAACTCCTCCAGGATGGCACATCAATACGTGCCATTGCCAGAAGGTTTGCTGTGTCTCCCAGCACAGTCTCAAGAGTATGGAGGAGATTCCAGGAGACATGCAGTTACTCTAGGAGAGCTGGACAGGGCCGTAGAAGTCCTTAACCCATCAGCAGGACGGGTATCTGCTCCTTTGTGCAAGGAGGAACAGGATGAGCACTGCCAGAGCCCTACAAAATGACCTCCAGTAGGCCACTGGTGTAAATGTCTCTGACAAAACAATCAGAAACAGACTTCATGAGGGTGGCCTGAGGGCCCGATGTCCTCTAGTGGGCCCTGTGCTCACTGTCCGGCACTGTGGAGCTCGACTGGCATTTGCCATTGAACACCAGAATTGGCAGGTCCGCCACTGGTGCCCTGTGCTCTTCACAGATGAGAGCAGGTTCACCCTGAGAACGTGACAGACGTGAAAGGGTCTGGAGAGGCCGTGGAGAACGTTATGCTGCCTGTAACATCCTTCAGCATGACCGGTTTAGTGGTGGGTCAATGATGGTCTGGGTAGGCATATCCATGGAGGGACGCATAGACCTCTACAGGCTAGACAATGGCACCCTGACTGCCATTAGGTATCGGGATGAAATCCTTGGACCCATTGTCAGACCCCATGCTGGTGCAGTGGGTCCTGGGTTCCTCCTGGTGCACGACAATGCCCGGCCTCATGTGGCAAGAGTATGCCGGCAGTTCCTAGAGGATGAAGGAATTGATACGATTGAATGGCCCCCACGCTCGCCTGACCTAAATCCAATAGAACACCTCTGGGACATTATGTTTCGGTCCATCCGACGCCGCCAGGTTGCACCTCAAACTGTCCAGGAGCTCAGTGATGCCCTGGTCCAGATCTGGGAGGAAGTACCCCTGGACACCATCCGTCGTCTCATTAGGAGCATGCCCCGACGTTGTCAGGCATGCATACAAGCACGTGGGGGCCATACAAAATACTGAGTACCATTATGAGTTGCTGCAATGAAATTTCAACAAAATGGACTAGCATGCTGCATCATTTTTTCACTTTGATTTTCGGGGTGTCTTTGAATTCAGTTCTCTGTAGGTTGATAATTTTCACTTCCATCAAACGATGTGGCATCCTTTCGTTCCTAACACATTACCCAGTCCATATCAGTATAGAGATCTACTATACTGATCCCCATTGAGATCTGATGTGTTTTCAAAGTGTTCCTTTAATTTTTTTGAGCAGTGTATATTAAATTCATATTCACATTCAATATTTAAAAATATTATATTATAATGAATAATATTATTATAATTAATAAATATTAAGTCATGTTAAAATTCATGACATTCAAATTCTAGCTGATTACAATATTGTTGCTAATTATTATAAGTGGCAGATATTAAAATTCAATAGTACTTTTTAAAAAACTATACACTAAAAACTAAAATGAAATATAATATGGATAATAAGTGGGTGTTCCCTTTGATAGTTGCTAAATAATGATTAGTTAAATAATGTGTATATGCCTGAACTGTAATATGTGAATTAAAGACATTAAATTAAATTTTAATAAAATTATTAATTCATATTTATATTAAATATTACAACAATATTGTAATATTATAGTATTAGATAGTAATCAATACAAATTAATTATATTAATCAGTGAATAAAGGCTTAATTTTAATTATTATGATTAATGTTAATAATTCAGTATTAATTCATATTTATTATTTAAAAAATATTAGAATACTACAATATAATAATCTAATTAATATTATTAAATATAATTAATACAAATTAAATCATATTAAAATTTTGTCCGATAACGATACAATAATTATTTTCATGTTATGGCCAATAACCAATAAATGGATGATACTAAAATTCAATAAGGTGAATTCAGGGTGATTGGGACATGTTTTGCCATTGAGATAATTTAGAAAAAGTGTCCCAATCAACCTGAATTCACCCTACTAATTTTGTTAAATAAAACACTAAAAACTAAAATTAAATATAACATGGAAAATAAGTGGATGTCTTTAATGACAATTAAATTAAATTAAATAATTAAATAAATTAAAGTACATTGGTCCATATTCATTCTAGCAAACATAATTGAAATACAACTGAAACTGAATGTCATTTAAAATGGCAGTGTCATTTAACTGATTGACTGGCTCAGTAAAACAATCGCATTTGAAGTGTGCAGGAAGATAAATGTGATAGTTGAAACTAGTGATCACTGACTAGTGACCGTCCTGATTGACAGAGGCTTGATGTCTCACCTCAGGGGAAGGAGGGGGCGAGATAGAATGAGGTGACATTGATCTCTGGAGGAGACAAGGAGAGAAAACAGAACACACACATACAGTACATGCATCGTCTTCAAGGCCTGACATTCAAGTGCACTTTTACACACACAAATGATTTAACATGCATAACAAAGCTTGACTAATAACATTAAAGTTACATCTTACCATTATATTCAGCTTCCTGTTTGCCAAAACACATATATTGATTCCACTTTAAGTGGAAGTTGTAAAACGTACAATAAACCTCCTCAAATGTTTCCCGATGGTACAATGAAACAAAGACTGGATCTAAAGAGACAATGGTTCTTTTCTGACCTCTCTGCTTCTGGAGAGACCCATTCGATCCAGGGCTGAGATATTGAAATGCGGCTCGTACACCATCAGATCTGGCCGTTCCACCTCAAGTATGGCTTTGTCTTTGGGAATGGCGGCCAAGTCTTTATATCCAATGACCTGATTGTCCATTCGTGCCTTTGGGGAGTTAAAAAGAAAGAGGCTGAGTTCAGTTTGGCGTGAAAGAAGCAGTTGTCCTCTAAAATGCCTCATGGGGTTCCTAGGAACTGGGATATTGAGCATGTGCTTTATGGCAGATAACAGAACGGAAAGTGTTATCTGTGAAACTGAAAGCTATTGAGCGCCCAGGCTAGTTTTACTTACCACAATAGAGGTGGCTGGGGATCCAGGAGCACTTGGACCCCGGGAAGATGGGGCCGTCCCTGCCTGCAGGTCAAAAAGGTCAAAGGTCATAATTTAACTGCTCCTATCCAATGACATGTTGTTAATGAGAAATAAGACCTATATCTAATATCATCAATCAAACTGATGATGTCTGTCACTCAGCCACGCCCCCTTTCCATTCTCACTAAGTGGAAAAAACCCCCAGTGCAGATATGATCATACTTCAATGGGTTTACTTTGTCAGAAATATAATATAGATTAGTATATGAGAACATTAAAAAAAAAAAGCTATGTAAATATTTCAGAAAGCCCAGTGTTAGGAGATCAATGATTCATGGCAACAAGGTGAAATGAAATCAACATACTTTACCTTCTGCATGACTGAGAAAAACTATAAAACTCCCTTCTTTGTTCTTCCAGTTACACAGATCTGCAATAAACCATAAAAAGACCAAACGTGAATTCAAAATAGAAAAAAATTAGGTTACTGCAGGTATTTTCTAAAAGTAACTTTTTTGTTACCTGAGTATATTTTTTTTATCTCATTTTAACATGTTACCATCCTTAAAATGTTTTAATTGAGATTCAAAAACGTGTAAGACATCAAGACTTATTCTCAGAAAATATTTCTTGAATTATGTTTTTTATTTTTCTTTATTAGATTTTCTTTACTTAGAAGTTTAAGAAATATATTATTATTATTATTATTATTATTATTATTATGTACACTACCATTCAAAACTCCAGAGTTGGTAATATTAAAAAAAAATAAAATAATAAGTCTATTCTCACTAAGGCTGCATTTATTTGATTAAAAAGAACAGTAAATATTGTGAAATATTTTTTACAATTTAAAGTGACTGTTTTCTATGTGAATATATTTGAAAATATAATTTAATCCTGTGATGGCAAAGCTGAATTTATAAAACGGATAGTTCCGGCCCTTGTTTCTGATTGGTTGAGCCGTGTTCAAAGCCGTTGTAAAAGTCCCGAAAACATACAGCTGACTGCATTACATAAGTATCGCTGCGCCACTGAATGTGTATGTTACTGTGTCTGTCTTAGCAACGTAAACATATGTTTGTTCTTAATTGATTTTGTTCATTGACTATGTAGAAGAGTACTGTGAGAGAGATGAGTGACCGAGTGTATTACATGCATTCAAATTTAGCATTTTCCATCAGGTCCTATGTTCATAATAAGATATCCATTTGAATTTGCTGTGATCTTGTCCTTTTAACATTTAATGGGTTTTTCCGTGCCCTGCTGACACTGACAGCGCTAGTCAAAGCATTTGTCATTTGCGTCTTGTTCCGTGTTCACAACAAGTTTCAATATAAAAGTCTTTGCGACTGAGTGCCTCCCTCTTAAAGACAATCTTTGCCGCCATCTAATGGCGTAATAAATGTAACTTCTGTTGCTGTTTACGGTCAGGGTCTATTTTTTCCAGCAGAAGGAAGCCTTTTAATGATTTTACTTCATGAAAGTTGCATTGATACATATTTTTTTGGCTTTAATATTTGTATTGTGTGGTAACCGTTTTATAAAAGCAATAAGCCCTGTGAAGCCGTGGTTTACTGTGAATTTATAACAGCTAAGGGGGTTTTAGGCACTCCGCTCCACATCGTGCCTAACAACGCCCCTTAGCTGTTATAAATTCACTATAAACCACGGCTTCATGGGGCTTATTGCTTTTATAAAACGGTTACCACACAATACAAATATTAAAGCCAAAAAAATATGTATCAATGCAACTTTCATGAAGTAAAATCATTAAAAGGCTTCCTTCAGCTGGAAAAAAATAGACCCTGACCGAAAACAATATTTTACAAGGCATTTCCCATACTTTGGAAAACATAAAAATTAAATTGGAAATAGAAAGATGGTCTTGATATTCTGCTATGAGTTTTAATATAAATCACAATTTTAGAATTGTGAATACAGTGTGCTCCAAAACAACATTGTGAAATTCAGATGAGTTCATTTAAACTGTTTCTGCATGAAACGTCCCATTAGCCCATCTCCCATTAGCAGACTATATCACCGGAGCATTCCTGCAATTCAGTCTGAACTGATCCATTTAATTGTCCTCCCACTGAGGGTGTTCAACACGCCCACTGATATCACACACATTTCATCACCCAACACAGGATGTTTGGATAACAAGGTTATTCCACACGTAGCTTCTACTGTATTCAGAGATGCATATTTATTTGTTTTAGGAAACTGCAGTCTTACAAAAAAGGTTCAAAGGGGTTCTATAGAACCCTAGGACTGTTAACTCAATTTTAAAGAATCCTTTATGCCAAAAAGGTTCTATGTAGAAATGTCTTAAATGATTGCATTGTACTTTCATGTTTCACGGGTTGTTTATTTATTTATTTTTTTCTAGTGATCAAGAATGTTTACGAGCTGTTTAAGTCATAAAATTTAATTAAAATTAAAAATGAAATTAAAAAAATTAATAATAATTAAAACTAAATCCATAAAATGATCCCATGATGGGAACCCCTGAAAGGTTCTATATATGAAGCGCCAGACAGAACCTGTTCTATGTAGAACCTTTTCTTCGGAAAGCATGTTTAGAACGTTGTTTCTCCTAGCTCAGTTTAAATTAATAATTACAAATAATTACAAATATGTAATTAAGTTGACCCCCCCCCCCCCCCTAAAAAGTGTAAACACTGAGATTCTGTGTATTTTAGTATTATTTATATATACTATTATAGTATTAACTCATATTTTGAATGATCTTTTATATTATCAGTTTTTATTTTAAGCTTTAGAATTCTTATGTGCTTTTGTCATTTTTATTATTATTATTTTTTAAATATTTCTGTTTAGCTTTCATTTATATTTATTGTAGTTTTTGGTAATTTTAGTACTAGCCTAGGCAACAGTTCGAATTTAAGTTTTCATCCAATATTTCTATTTTATGTTATTTCTATTTAGCTTCATTTATATTCATTTCAGTTTTAGTAATTTTAGTATTTCAACTTGTTTTATTTCAGTTAGTTGCCTAGGCAACAGTTCTAATTTAAGTTTTTCATCCAACCAATATTTCTATTTTGTTATTTCTATTTAGCTTCATTTATATCTATTTCAGTTTTAGTAATTTTAGTACTTCAACTCGTTTGATTTCAGTTAGTTTCCAAGGCAACAGTTCGAATTTAAGTTTTCATCCAATATTTCTATTTTGTTATTTCTATTTAGCTTCATTTATATTCAATTTCAGTTTTAGTAATTTTAGTACTTCAACTCGTTTGATTTCAGTTAGTTTCCAAGGCAACAGTTCGAATTTAAGTTTTCATCCAATATTTCTATTTTGTTATTTCTATTTAGCTTCATTTATATTCAATTTCAGTTTTAGTAATTTTAGTATTTCAACTCATTTGATTTCAGTTAGTTGCCAAGGCAACAGATCTAATTAAAGTTTTTCATCCAATATTTCTATTTTATTTTTATTCAGCTTTTATTTATATCTATTTCAGTTTTGTCATTTTAGTACATCATTTTATTTCAGATAGTAGGCAACAGGTCTAATGTAAGTTTTTCAGTCTAGTGTTTCTATTTTATTTTATTTCAGCTTTATTTTAACTAACAAAAATGATCTTTAATAGTTTAATTAACAATAATAACACTGATTCTGTGATGCTTTTAACACTTGCCATCATCCCAGTCAGTTCGACATAGCAACATTGCATCAGTTGGGGGCGGTACTATCCTTTTGCCCAGTTACTGGAAGAATTGACTATAAAAGCTGCTGTCAGTATGAATAAATATGAAGGAAACAGTTACACCATCCATCTGATCTCCACAAAGGGGATCAGTGGACTAATGTCTTTATGAAATGAGACATTAATTCATTAGATGTAGGGACATCCTGTTAGTGTGGGGGAGGGGAAGTGACATCACGATTGCTCGCCCAATTTCTCGTTGAGCAGAGAATTGTCCACAGAATTTATCAGGTTCCAGCATCAGAAAACAGCAGAGAATTATACTGAGTACAGATGGTTTCGGGTTGGCAGTCTTTAATGTGCTAATTAGTTTTAACAGTAATTTCAATTTCATATAAGGATGAGCCTTGAATATTTTATGACGAGCATAAGTAACACACTCTAAGCAGGGTACAAGCCTCAAGGCGTTTTGAATCCATTTCCTTGCATTAAAATAGTCGACAAAGATGCTCTATTTGCAAAAACAGCTTTTTGATTTGATGAAGTTCACTCGGGGTAATGCTAGAGCTTGTTCGTTCCGGTTTGTTTTGACTGCTCATGTGTTGCTTCAGGGGGGAAAAAAGACGAAATGTCAAGGGAAACGCATAACATTTACGGGTAAATCTCTAAAGAAATGTCTGGGTCATATTTCACCTCAAAATCAAAAGAAAAAATGAGAAATTATATTTTGCACAAAATAATAACTTTTACTGAAAAAAGAAAAAAAAAAAATTCTTGCAATGTGACATTATTTTCATGTCCACCCAGCTTCTCAATCTCAATACTTTAATAAAATTTCAAATAATAAAATAAAATTATTAAAAATGCTTTAATAAAATACTGCAATAATATTTCCAATTATAAAATCAAATAATTATAAAAATGCAAAACCATAATTTTAAATTATAAAATCAAATAAATTATAAAAATACTTAAATACTGTAATAATATTTCAGATTACAAAATAAAATCATTTAAAAAATATTAAAATTATAAATATTAAAATATAAGAATAATTCTAATATGGCAATTCTGTCTAGATTTAATCTAATTTTTCTGATAACACTTTACAATAATGTTTCATTCTTTAACATTAGTTATATTAGTTAACATGAACTAACAATGAAAACACTTATTAAAAAACATTTATTAATCTCAGTTCATTTTAGCATTTACTAACACATTATTAAAATCAAATACTGAGAACTGGAACTGAGCTAACATGTGCTAAAATAAACAATGAACAGTTGTATTTTATTAACCAACATTAACAAAGACGAATAAATAATGTAACAAATGTAACAAAAAACATTGTCAGTTATTATTAGTAAATGCCTTAACTATAACATTAACTAATGGGACCTTATTGTAAAGTGTTGCCAATTTTCTTTTGATTTTGGTAATTCTTGGCAGTTTTAAGAGACTTACCCTTAAACAGCATATTAAACCTTCCCTTTTCTATTTATTCTAAAGCCAAAAATTTATTTTAAACCTCCATGTTTGCCAAAAACAAATCAGTGACAGAAAATGCAGTGAGAGAGAAATCTATTGTAGCACCAAACATCACTGTTGGTTTCCTTTCTTCCACCTTTCCACCCTCTACTGATCTCAGCCATAGACGGCTTTCCCTGCTGGTTAGAAGGTTTAGCGATCAGCTCAGGTCAGGTTTACTCTGGCGTGAAGGACGTCGTACTGAGACAGCATGTGTGCTGAAGACCCTCAGCACCACTTTACTGAAGTGATTGATCACCCTGAGCACAATGTAAATGGCCTGTCATTTGAGACGAAGGGACCCATGTGCATCAAGCTGTCTGTAATTCAAGTTCAATCTGGCTAAGAAGAGTCCCTGAGCACCAGGCTCAAATAAAGTTTGATTTAGTGGTGATTCACATGCTGAGAAGATAATTTAGCACTTAAATAATTGTGGGGATATTTTCATTTGCATGACCAGTTTCGCTGACCAGTTACCTACTGTGTGGAGATTTCATACATTTCATTGTGTTTTTATGCTGTGGCTTGTAGTGAAATTCAGGATACTGCTGGTGCACATCAAAATTGAGATATTTGCTGTTCCAGCAGGAATCTGATAGCACACATCACCTCAAAAGGTAGAGAAGGCAGATTGTTTTTAGATTTTCTCTCACAGTGAATTCTACTACTGCGAATCTATCTGCCTTTAAATAGTCGTAATGGCCACCATAATAGTGACCAACACACAATATAGATCTTAACAGAAGTCAGAGACAATGTCAAAAGCATTAACCAACTTTATCTTAATGCAACAGTGCCCGCCCCTTTTTTAGCAGCACTGGTTCCGGAAGTATTTTTTTTCATAAATTTTTCCCATTGGGATTTTCAAAGTCTTTGTTAAAGAGTTATAAGCCATGAACCAAGCCAATCAGCTACGAGGTGAATCATAACATTATGAACTTTGATATGAAGCAAAAAAGTTTTTGAAAATTGGACAAAAAGACTGTGTACTTAACGATTTTAATGAGGGAAAGAACTACAATCCCATGAAGCATTGCGAACAGCATAATCAAATTAAAAATGATGGAGAAATATAAAACTACTCATTTACAAATGTTGATTATATGTATAAAAACAATTTATTTTAAAGGGTTATGAAAATTATGGGAAAATTAAAATTATCCCATAATTTACTCACCCTCAAGCCATCTTAAGTGTATATGACTTTCTTCTTTCAGCCAAACACAATCGGAGTTATATTAAAAATTATGCTGGCTCTTCCAAGTTTATAATTGGAGTGAATGGTACGCTAGATTTTGAAGCCCAAAAAAAGCGCACCCATCCAACATAAAAATAATCCATATGGCTCCAGTAGGTTAATAAAGGCCTTCTGAAGCAAAGCATTGCGTTTTTGTAAGAAAAATATCCATATTTATAAATTTATAAACTATAATCACTGGCTTCTGGTAACAGCCGTACCCCAAGTCAAGTTCCGGCAGAAGAGTGACCTCTGACCCGACGTATGATGTAGGAGTAGTGTAAGCTTAGGTGAGAGTAGACGCCTCTCACGGTTCAAACAAATAATGCTGGGCAACGAACTCAAGCTCCTTTTCTCTTATATTGAAATCTTCCGATATTTCTCTTTAAAGATTCTCGTTTTAGACTTCTAATTCGTGACCGGTGTTTTGTTTTGCTCTATCCTCTGTGCTTCCGTGTTCGCCAATATGTCATGTGTCAGGTCAGGGGTTACTCTTCCACCAGAACTAGGCTCGTGTACGACCATTACCGGAAGCCAGTGATTATGGTTTATAAAGTTATAAATATGAATATTTTTCTTACAAAAACGTACCGCTTCACTTCAGAAGGCCTTTATTAACCCCCTGGAGTTGGATTACTTTTATGATGGATGGACGTGCTTTTTTGGGCTTCAAAATCTAGGGTACCATTTACTCCCATTATAAAGCTTGGAAGAGCCTTATATTTTTAATATAACTCTGATTGTGTTTGGCTGAAAGAAGAAAGTCATAAACACCTAGGATGGCTTGAGGGTGAGTAAATTATGGGATAATTTTCATTTTTGGGTGAACTGTCCCTTTAAGTTTATTGCAAAATATGCATATATATATATATATATATATATATATATATATATACACAAACATTTCAGTATTTTGAAAGCGTAGAGAGATCGACTCGATTACGTCATTCGCAGTACTTCATGGGAGAGGGCGGAGCTAAAGAGCTATTTTTGAACGTGTTGCTTTTTTCGACTCTGATTGGTGTAATTTTCTGTACAGCATCATGGGTAATGTAGTTTTTCACCAGAAATTCCACTGTTAAACATGATTATTTTAAAAAAATAAGCTGAAATAATGTGGGCTGACGGCTTCAGCAGAAGCAAATACCATGGATTAACAACCTCGTAGATTTCAGTAAGACTATTTTTAAAGGTTTATAAGTTATCTTTCAAAATCAGCCTCCTTATGGAGAAAATGAATGGATTGTTTACTTCTAGAACCCCACTGTTGCACTCAAAGCACAACTAAAAGAAATAATAGAGAGGTGCAGGGATGACATATTTTTTTCCCAACATATTATTTCTACAAAATCTTGTTAAAATTGAAATTTAGAAGTATTTTGATTTATAAGTATTTGGGGGGGGGGGGGAAAGCGTTTTACAGCCGTTTTAGCATTAAACTTGTTTCAACGTTTTTTTTTTTTTCTTTCAATTTTGAAAGAACAACACTGAAGGTTGGTCATGTGCTGACTGGTATATTATAATAATTTTAAAAGTGTTAAACTCCTTTTATTATAGATCAACTGAAAATTGATTTGAATACTTAAATGAAACTATGTTATTATTATTATTTTTTGTGCTAATTTTTCAACTCAAATCATACTATTTTTATCATACTATTTTATTGTACTAGTGGTACTGTTGCCTTTGACCTCACAGCCATTATAAATGAGCATCTGTCATTCATGTTAACTTTTAACCAACAAACTAGTGATAAAATAAATGCAATTAAATAAAAATAATGAGCAACAACTTTTCTTAACTTTTAACGACAACCTCTTTTAACCAACAAGCTAGACATAAAATGAATACAATTAAATAAAAATAATAAGCAACAACAAAATATACTTTAAATGTTGACCCACAGACATAAAGAAGCTGGTGGGCTGTTATTACTATCGATACACTTACAAATTGTAAGAAGAGCTTTTAAAATTCAACTATTCCATTGTATTCATGTACTGAGGCCATATGAACTGCATGTATGCTCATAGCAGGATAAAATATTATACTGTAGTAGTAAACTACGCTGATCAACCACAGAAAAGCTTAAATGATCTACCATTACTAACACTACTCTGTTAAAGACAGCATAGTGTGTCAGACCGGTATTAATGGGCCTGCTTCAAGCATTACTGAAAACAGTGCGTGTTACAGTAATAAGGAAGCAAGGCAGTGCACTCACGAGATCCAGAGAATACCCTTATCTCCCATCAGAGAGGTTTAGCGTGCATGAGTAAGCAGTGAGGGAATATGATTCTTACTCACTACAAAATCTTAATCAGTATTTGTGTCTGAAAACTAAATATCTGATACAGTTGTTGAATTTCTCCTGTTTTAAAGAAGTTTAAAAATATTTTCACTGGAAGAAAAGAAAAATACTGATTAAGAAAATTATCAGAAATCTTCTATCACTCATAATGAGGCAAAAAGACCACCTTCTAGCATCATCACAACACTTCCAAGCATAAAATAGGAGTTTTATCACCATTTGAGAGTTAAAATCATATATATGTTTTTAAAACAGCTGAATTTTAAAAGGAAACGAGCCATATTTTAATCTGGACTTGAATATAATAAATTGGTTTGGTTTTACCAAAGGAAACAGAAGAAACCACTGATAAGTTTATGGAATAAAACAACTAAAAACTGCACAGGACCAAGCACCAAAAATCCATAGCTTCATAAAAAAATGAAAGAAAAAAAAAATAAATAAAGGAAGGGATTGCAGAACCAACCATGATTAGTCTGAAAGGAAAGGGTCATTTTGGAGGCAAAACAAGCCACAATACACACCAGGATTCCACCTCAGCTCCAGCTCTGTGATGAAGAGGAAATCCTACGCTGAGAGATCCAGACTTCCTGTCATCCTACTCCCGTTCTCCTCAGTCCTCGTCGTCTCTCTCTCCCTGCGCGCTGTCTAGAAGACCCCACCCACTTCTCTCTCCACCCAAACTGAAATGCACTTATCTCAGCAGACCAAGAGCAGCCAACGCCCAATCAGACATGTCGGTTGCGTCACCAGGGCAACGCTCTGCTTCGTCTGATGAGAATTCTCCAAGCAGCGCTGATGGATACAGGATCCATTACCTTGGCGAGGCCTTCCTGCTCCACTGGGAGAGCGATGTGACGGGCTGAGGAGCTGGGGAGCTTGTGTTTCTGGCTTGACATAAACAGGCTGAGGAAGCCCTCCTCTTGAAGATCTTTCTTGTTTGAACAATGGCCATGCTGCACATCGCGTCCCAGAAAACAAGCCCTTTCTAACTCCTCCCCGTCACTTCTGATGTGCTGCACGTGGTCTGGGCAGCCATGTTTCTTTATTCTAGGCTTAGTTTTATTCCGCATGTAGTGCTATCCAGGTCATAAGCCTGGGGGTTTAGCAGAGCTCTGGATTGTCTTGACTAGTTCAGTCAACAATCCTGTGAAGATCAGACCATCAGACTGAGAGACTGACTGCTGGATTTGTTCAATCAGATTAGTGTCCCATTGATTAAACCTGAAATGCTTCTCAATTTCCACTCTTAGTGAATCACTTCACTGCAAACTGAATGACAGGAGAAGACCATCAGGAGCCGGAAAATGTCTTATCACAACTCTATTCAAAATACATTTTTACACAAAGTATTACAGCCCATTTTTCAGTTTTAGGACAGGACAGAATAGGACAGAATAGAACAGATATAAAACAGATGAAAATTTAACCGAATAGAATAGAATAGAATAGAATAGAATAGAATAGTCCCAGCCCAAAAACTGCAAAATACAACAGAATAGAATATGACAAGAAATAATAAAATATGACAGAACACAATAAAATAGGAGAGAAGGGAAGGAAATAGATCTAGACCAGACATGAAACTTAAGAATAGAATAACATATTACAGAAATGAATAGAATATGACAGAATAGAACTGAAGTGAATAGATCTATTCTAGACCATAATAAATGAATAAGGAAAGAATAAAATAGAATACGACAGAAATTAATAGAATATGCCACAATAGACTAGAAGGAAACGGATCTAAACTGGACAGGAAAGAATAGAATAGAATAGAATAGAATAGTCCTAAAAACTGCAAAATAGAACAGAATAGAATATGACAATAGAAGAAAAGAGAAGGGACTATATCTAGGCCAGACAGGAATAGAATAGAATAGAATAGAATAGAATAGAATAGAATAGAATAGAATAGAAGAATAGTCCCGGCCCAAAAACTGCAAAATGCAACAGAACAGAATATGACAACAAATAATAAAATATGACAGAACACAATAAAATAGGAGAGAAGGGAAGGAAATAGATCTAGACCAGACAAGAAAGAATAGAATAAAATAGAATATGACAGAAATAAAATAATAAAATATGCCACAATAGACTAGAAGGAAATGGATCTAAACTGGACAGGTGAGAATAGAATAGAATAGAATAGTCCTAAAAACTGCAAAATAGGATAGAATAGAACCAATGAGAATAGAATAGTCCTAAAATGAAAAGAATAGAATAGAATATGACAGGAAAGAATAAAACATGACATGAGTAAAATAGGAGAGAAGGGAAGGGAATAGATCTAGACCAGACATGAAAGAATAGAATAAAATATGACAGAAAGTAATAGAATATGACTGGAAAGGATGCAATAGTTCTAGACCATAGAATAAAATTGAATATGACAGTAAATAATAGAATATGTCATAGATAGATCTAGACTGGACAGGAAAGAATATAGTATGGAATATAATAGACCAAAAAACATCACAATGGAATACAATAGGACAGGAATTAACAGAATATGGCAGAATATAACAGATTAGCCCTATCCTAAAAACTGCAAAATAGAATAGAATATGACACAACAGAAGAAAAGAGAAGGGGACAGATCTAGGCCAAATAGAATAGAATAGAATAGAATACAATAGAACAAATAGAATATAATATGTTAGGAAAGAATACAATATGATAGAATAGAAGAGAGCAGAATAGAATAGCCCTTTCCTGTCTTAAAAAGTGAAAAAGGGAATAGAATAGAATAGAATAGAATCTAGACCAGGCAGAATAGAATAAAATAGAATTGGACTGGATATAAATGTTATTTCTATTCAGCATTGATTTTCCATGCAAATCTGATCTAAATGAAACTGTGCAGGAAGAGGAGGTCATCTGCTGTCTAATATCAAACAGATGATCAGTCTGCTTCAGTGTTTCATTATACACCATCACTACACATCTTCATCTGTTTCAGTACAACAGTCTTTAAACAAGTCATGAGGAATATGAAATAAATATATATTCAGCTACAGGTTCGCAGGGAATATGCCATCAGGGACTGAAGAATCTCTGGATCTACACAATTAACATGTGACTCTTTGCTCCTTACATCTTACAGCCTTTTATCTGATGATGAGAAAGCCTTTTCACTGCCACCATCAATGCTGTCAATTCAGAGTGTGTGCTCATGAGGAAATGTGACAGCAAATTGCTCCTTTGTTTGTTTTTTGTGTACAGGCAATCCTTCTATGAATACTTCTACAAATATGAATCAGAGCGTCTGGTATTAAACACTGGTAATTTCCCACTAGTAAAAAAACAGGTCTATATACATTAATAATAATAATAATAATAATAACAATAATAATAATACTACATTATAATAATTAATATTTATAAGACATCGCTGTATATTTAATTAATTTGGACTACCAATGAAAAATAAGAAGTGCTCCAAAGAAAAAACTGCAGGACTGAGGTATCCTTAAGGGAAGCAGTAGTTTCCTGTTGCTTTTGACAGGAAAACACTGAATCAGCGGGGACGCGCAGCTGTTCGGGGGCGCGTCTTTTAGTGCCAGCAGTGAGACTGTTGCTGTTTTCCTTTCGTTTCTTTAGTTATTTACTCTGTTTGCTGTTATTTCGTGACGCTTGTAGGGTACAAATAAATGTAATTAGCCAATAAATCAAACAAGCGTTTATATATCTCCGAAATTTAATTGAATCAATTTGTTTAAATGCAAATTGAGTAGGCTAAATGTTGTTAATTATATGACTCGAGTTATGAATTATAATGCAGGACAGTTAAAGGACAGGCCTATACACAGAACATTCCTTATTTAAGGTGTCAAGTCAAGATTCTGTTGAAGGTTACAGCTGTAGGCTACATGGCCTAACGAAACGACATATTTTATTTTCTAGTCGGGCTTTTTAATCCCAATCCGACGTTTTTCAAATAAAACAGTTATTTGAAATTGTCCTCTAGAGATCGTGAGAATTTTGTGCGTGTAGAAGGACAAGTGTGTGATGATGCCTCTAGCACAACCTCTACTGATGCTTATAATCGACTACGGCAAAATATTAACAAGTACATCCATCATACATCATCAAACAACAACAAACGATGACTGCACATCAATAATCTGAACATTTATAGCCTGCACATTTTACTCCACTGCATCCCAGCTATATAGTGAGATATATACATGTCGCGTTGTCGTACCTCAGATTGTAAAGCAGCGGTTTATTCTGTCCTTTCCGTCCAGAAATGCAGAATTTCAAAGGTCTCACTCAAGATCATTGCGTGGATTACGCGTTCATATGCTCGTGCCACACTGGCTGTATCTCAAACACCAGTGAGCTGTCTACCTAGACCGCATTTTGTGCGTCATAGTCGGTTTCGGCGTCAGCTGACTCGGAACGCGCTAATAACCCGGTCTGGTAGTTTTTGAAACACCACCGCTGTGGAGGAAATGTGCGTCTGAAGCATCTTTTACAGTAAATGGCCAGCCAATGAGAATAAAACAACTGTATACCCAAGATGGGGCTGTCGTGTTCCTCTTATTAGGGCACTTATTCCTTCCTAGATGTGAACCTCTCTTTGAGCCTGGTATGCAGTATTACTGCAATTGATAAGGATATGTGCTATATTTTATCCTGACCTGGTCTTTATACATCTGTGATTATGTTTCACATTATTCAAACTTTGCCTCTGACTTTATTAAGGATAAAACTGATATGCTAGCTACCTGAATGAGACAAGGTATTTGAAAAATCTATTTAAATAAAATAATAAGAGATATGGTGTGGAAACACGAAGGTTCTAATCGACCATTACACCACTAGAGGGCACAGTAAAGCCTTATATCATTATGACAGCTACAATAGTTTATATATTGTATTGTAGTATATTGTTATTTTACATGAATTCTACTACACTAATAGCTCGCTTCTCGCTTAAAAAAAAAAAAAAAAAAGATGGCTTAACACTTTAAAATTAAAATGTATTTAAAAAAAATTAAAAAAAACTTAGCTGTAACAGAGCCTAACCACTAGAAGACACAGTGAAGCCTCGTATTATTTCACATGACATTTTATATGAATATATAGCATTTGATTATTTAACATTATGTTTTCACAATATGAATTTACTTTTGTTGTAACATATGACCGACAGAGAGCTGTAACACAGCCTAACCACTAGACGGCGCAGTGAAGCCTCTTATTATAGTACTATTCGCCGTTTCATTTTTATATACCTCGATACAAATGTTTTAATTATTTTACATTATTTTAATTTTTTATATTATTCTAAAATCAATTTCACAGCAACAATACCTGAACTGAACACCAGACTGAAAACAACAAAACGCATTTAAATCACATGACCTGTCGTTATGACGTGTTTGTAGCTCATCCGGGTCAAAAGGCATCAGCATGGACACGGGGGATGTTCTTGCATCTCTGGTAGGGAACGAATTATTTTAACGTATCAACAAACAAAGCACTGTACAATATCGCGACAGGCAAAATTAGTATTTTATTGAACTGATGTTCTCAGTTAACGAATGTTCACCACTTGTTTGCTACAGCTACATATCTTAGTTAGCTTGCATGCTAACAAGCATGTCATGAGCATATGGCAACAACATGAACAAAACAGATAAGGAATAAGAAATAATTTTCTTAATCACTGATATTTATATTTATCCAGGTTTAAAATGCTTCGGTAGTTCTTTACTAGTATAACATGGGTACTTGACAGCGTTGATAAATACGGTCACTTGTGGCATTAATGGCACGAGTTTTACGTATTAGATTTATTAATGCACTGCAACGTTTTATTCTCCACTGAGTTTAATATTTCTGTTTTAAACAGGGGATAGAGGGAGCCACCGCGGCTGCGCATGCGCTCTCTCTTCCAGCAGAAGCGTATGGAAATGATGTGAGATGGGATGTTTTGATATTTGCACAAATAAGCAAAACTTTTAATTTTCTGATCATCACTTCAAAACACTAACATTATTTTGTTTCCTATCAGGCTCAGTTGGAAGTAATGTGGGCTATGAAAGCCTACAATCACGCAGAAGTTTACTTTAATGTAAGTGTATGAATGAATGTCACGATCTATCGTGCGATTTGGAACTCTTGAAAGTCCAGCCTCACTGACTCATTATTTCTCTGCAGCTTATTTCCTCAGTTGATCCTAAATTTCTAAAACTAACAAAATCAGACGAGCAGATATACACTAAATTCCGGGAAGCATTTCCTGACCTCAGTATTCAAGTTCTGGACCCGGAGCTGCTGAAGTCAGCAGACGCCAAAGAGGTTTGTGACGTTACTCTTGCACGTGAGATGCGTTTAATTTTAGACATTACCCATGGAGAGCTCTATTTCAATTTTGTTTCCAGAAATGGAGGCCCTTTTGTAACCAGTTTGAAGGTGTTGTAGAGGACTTCAACTATGGTACATTATTACGTCTAGACTGTCAGAAGGACTACACGGAGGAGAACACGATATTTGGTATGTAATGCCACACATGCACTCATTTCAGTCCCCAAGAAATAGATCAGTAACTTACCAAGAGAAAACAAAATATTACTAGAAGGAAATGCTCAGGGGGGGAAAAAAAAATATTTTCTTTTCATTTCAGCTACCAGAATCCAGTTTTACGCCATTGAGATTGCCAGAAACAGAGAAGGCTACAATGACGTCGTCCACAAAGCCAATTCAAAAACCAAACAACTTAAAGATGAGAGTTAATCACAACAGTGTAAAATTTTAAGTGTCCTTCTTGGTGTAGTAGAGATCTTACACATCAAGCTCATAAGTGGAGAAATACATAATAAATGTCCTATGTAAATGTATGTAAAAGAGTTGCTTTTTTTTTTTTTATTTGTACTTTAAAGTCATAAGGTGGATAAAATTGTTTTGATTTTCCTGTAATGTCTGGCACCTTTTTTGTAATAAATAACTACATTTCCCACTGAAAAAGTACTGCTGTACTGTGAATTGATCGCATCTTAATTGATTGTCATGGCTTGAAAGCCATGAAATTGCATTCGCATTTCACTTTAAAATGATGTCATTCAACAAAAAGCAGAACTCATTAAAGAAAGCAGAACTCGAATTAATAAAAGTGGCCGTTACACGCCAAAAATTTTGCGGTATTGTGGAGTTCAAAATTTATAAGATCTTTTTTGGAGTTAAAAGTTCACCTTTGAGAACATCTTGATGTATCCCAATGCCAACTTTCTTACAATTTTTGTCATTATTTGGCATTTTTGCTGTTACCTTTACTGCATCAACAGGAATTAAATTACTGCCACACTGAGATAATTCTAATAGAGTAAATTCAATCCAATAGTATATTGTTGAGCAAAGCATAACTAGAAAAATAAATTATATTCACTGCAGACTACCATGAATTTGATTTACAGGGATAATTCACCCAAAAATGAAAATTATATTATCATTTACTCACCCTCAAGTTGTTCCAAACCTGTATGAATTTCTTTCCTCTGCTGAACACAAAAGATGATATTTTGAAGAATGTGTAACGGTCATTTAATTATTGGTAGAATGACAACTGCACGTGCGTACAGGATGTGTCTTGAAGAGATGTGGAAGGTGAGCAGAAGAGATAACCGCTCTACTGACTTTTGTACTCTGAGTTGAATGTTTATTTGTATGTTTTTCTTCACTCAATCCCCATGTATGTGGATGAATGATGAACCCGGGCAAAATACGCCAGCTCTCGTCTCTCGTGCATCTTTTCCTCCGACCCCACACCTTGTTTTTCTCTCTGGGCAACGGAACATTTCAACTTTGCATTATAAATGTCGGTAACCAAACAGTCAATCAACCCTATTGAATTCCATAGTGTTTTTTTTTCCCCATGCTATGGAAGTCAATAGGGTCCATCAACTGATGGTTACCCATATACTTAAAAATATCTTTTGTGTTTTGCAGTAGAAAGAAATTCATACAGGTTTGGAACATGTTGAGGGTGAATAAATGACAATTTTCATTTTTGGGTGAACTGTACTTTCAAAATTTCTTGACATTTCCAGGTTTTCTATCTCCACGAGAACCTCTGCCACTATTAAGAACAGGAGTGTTTATTAAAAAAGAAAAAAGGTTAGTAATATTAGACCATGTTGACTTGATGGTCATGATGTGGCGGTCACAAAACGTGCACATACTAGTACAAACCAATGATGTTTATTTTGCAGTCACAATGCTTACACTATATGTAGCAGACATCCAAACAAACAATCAAACAATTCAACCTTACCACTCAATGGACCCAACACACAGTCGCCAAAAAACACATTCACATCAGGGAACCAAGAAAAGAAAGTGAACATCCATGAGTGTTGGACATGGTTAAGAGATGAGCTAGTTCTTCACAAACAGTTAGCAGCAACATCTGTTGAGTAGCACAAGTTGCTAATATACTCCATTCACCTCTGTTTAAATCTACCATATTCTGATGTGTTTTCTGTTATTAAAAATAAAACTGGAATCCAGGGGGAGAAAGAAGAAGAAGAAAAAAAAAAAAACAGGGTTGAAGAAAGAAACTGTTGAGAGTGATCCTGTTGCAATGATTCGAGTACCAGGGTCTTTTTTTTTTTTTGAAGGACACGGCTACATTCTATAGGCTTCACTACCGAAGAACGCCAGATCAACAATAAAGCCACGAGAGACTGGAAGTCTGTGAGATTAAAAAGCAGGGAGAACAGTTTGACGAAAGCTCAGAGAGCAACTTCACCACAACCAAGTCACTTTATCTAATCAAATCCACAGACGACATGATCAAACCCTTCAGAGACAAAATGGAAAATGTTACACGTGCGTTCTCCTTTAACGGAGGTCTCGGAATTAATTTTACACTAAAATGGGTCATTTTGGGACCATTCCAGGTCAGCAGTGAGTTGAACTAAGAACATCCTCAGCAATGGAGGTGGTGGGGATGTCATGATGACCTTAAAGGGGAAGGTTGACGCAAGACAGACTTCATCATGCTCAAGATTTTAGGGAAATGGTATCCCTCCTGAAAAAGTTAACGCAAGGGGCTTTGTGTATTTACAAATCTCCCGGTTTTGTTCGATAGAGTCAATTGGGGGAGGGGGGGGAGGGGGGTTGAATAATAAATGTACAACTTGTGATCCTATACGACTTTTCATCCCGCCCCCTCTGCGGACAGGTGTCAATCCCAGCACTCATGCCACAATCCCACGTTGTCACCCGGATATAAACAACTCTCTCCATACAGACAAACCCACACTTCCAGCACAGTTGCACTAACTAGACTGTAAAAAGTTTTCAATCACACTCATTATTTGTCTTAAATTGTAATAATTATAAACATTGTTGAAAATGTTATGAAAAAAAATGTACACTTTTTTTTTCCTTATGTGTTTCTATACAAGGCAGGCAAAAGCAGAGCACTATGTATACCAGCTCATCCTAACCCTTCCTCCCACGGACATGCTCTCAAACACACTCTCACACACACACACACACACACACACACACACAGACGCCCACTTCCCATCATCCCTCAGAGCAGTTCGGGTGTGCCGTCCACTCTAGAGTCCACACTGGTGCCATCCCACACCCCAAACCCATTCCCAACCATTCCCCAGCCATACCCTCTTCACTCTCTTTGGACTTTGAGCCCCAAATGACAAGAGAATGGTCAAGGAGAAGGACTTCTAGAAACCGGCTTTAAAATATGTATATATTTATATGTGTATATATATATTTATATATATATAAAAAAGGGTGGGGGAGGAGATGTGAGGGGAGAGAGGTAATGGTTTTTTAGGGACTGGGGAGCGGGAGGTGCAGGCTTGCGCAGTGGTGGTCCCCTGGCAGCCGGGCCAGGGGCGGGTGGGAGTACGGGGCGGGGCCGGGCCACATGGCCTGGTGCTCTATGGAATGTCAGCTCATCATATCGTTGCTGTTTACCCCGTATGTGGAATTCTTCATGGAGTCATTGACTTCTCTTCTAAATACTGAAAGATTCTGTGTAAACCTGCAAAATGAAGAAAAAAAGTTGAGTATATATGTATGTGTGTGTGTATTTTTTATATTATATATATATATATATATATATATATATACACACACACACACACACACATACACACATATTTGAATGACATCTTAAAAAAAGTGTGAGTGTCAGCTTCTGTCTTTTAGCATGGCAAAATAAATATAAATGAAAAATTATTTTAATACTCTAAAACTCTAGTTTTGGGATATAAGATATAGTAACAGTGAAGCTTGTAGGGCTGCCCCCTAATAGTCAACCAAACATAAGTCGATGTGAAGAGGCTTAGTCAACCAAATTTGAATTAGCTGGTCAATGGTCACAGAAAAAAAAAAAAAAAAAAAAAAAAAATGCACTTGACAAAGTCACGCAGTCCATGACAGACAAATCGTTAACACGGCTGCTCCATGTGGTAATAACAGTATGTCAGTCAGGAAATCCAAACATTCGTTTATCATTCATCAACCTCGAACATAGCTTATTTGAAACTTGCAAGCAAAATTTTATTAGTTGCAGGAAAAAAAAAAAAATCCACAGGAAGTGGCGGAGTCATGCAGTCTGTGACGGACAGATAGTTAACAGCTGGTCTATGTGGTAATACAGTACATCGGGCAGGACATCAAAAAGCTCACCTATCATTCATCGACCTCAAATATGGCGTATTATCTGAAACATGTAAGCAGTAGCAACTTTACATGGCTGCTCGCTCTAACGTCAGCCTAGAAAAATGTGGGCTTTCAAGTGTTTGTGCGTAATGTGAAAGCTGAATAGTAGGGCACTTACTGCATGACAGCTAACATGGAGGTGTCTGTGCGATCACTTGCACTTAAAATACTCCGACATTTTTGGTAATTCAAATAAGAGTAATACATCTTTTGAATCTGTGAAGAGGCTATTTTTATTTGTGTGCTCTCACAATAACAACGAAACGTTGTGCTTTTGTAAAATAATGAAGCAAACAGGGGGCGCTTTCTGCCGTCTCTCTTAGTGAACTTCAGTGCAGCAAAAAAAAGAAAAAAAAGAACCGAAACTCCATGTAAACTTGCCTCACAGACATGAAAAATATATCTATAGAAAGCGAAACGTATCCTTTTAAATGAACCAATTCAAATGGAAAACAAATATTCTCAGGTTATGTAGCACTTATGAAACATGCATAGACACGTCCACTACTGCGGAGATGACGAGTCAGCATCGTCAACTTCATCACTGCAGCCGAAAATACAGAAAACACTATTTATCACTTTATTATGCACCCTAATGCATTCATAATTGTTACTTCTGCCGGTGCGCCGTGGCAAGCTTTATGTGTGCGCTTGAGTGCTGATTAGGCTATGTAGGCATTAAAGTCACTTTATTATGATTTATACGATTTATTAATAAATGTATGATTAGTCGACTAATCGCTTAAAATGAACGACTACTAGTCGAACAGAAAAATCTTTAGTTGAGGGCAGCCCTACCGCTCGCTCTAATGTTAATCTAGATATATGTGCGCTATTATTAGGCACATATCCAAGTGTTTGTGTAAAAGCTAAATTAGTACAGCACTTCAATTTAACGCGCATTTCTCTTAATAGGCGCATCCACTATAATGCGGAGATGACGAGTCAGCGTCGTCAACTTCATCTTTGCACTTTTTACACTGACTCAAAGCACTAGTTTATTAAAATTACATTCATAATCATTACTTTTGCCAGTGCACTCTGGCAAGCTTTATGTGTGTGCTTGAGAGCTTAATTTATATTTTAAAGGATCTTCATTATGGTTTAGTATTTCTCTGTAAACTTAAACACAAAACAGGATAAAAAAAAAATCATATGAAATCAAATGACCTGTCTCTGTTTTTGGTGAGCAAGTTTCGCTCTATGCCCTCCATGAGATTTTCAAAGCATAAGTGCATGGCTTGCTGCTTTTCTGGTGGTTGGCTGTTCACAATGCTGTTCCTCAAATCTGCAAAATACTACAAACACAATGCTCTGATCACAAAAGGTGCTGTAGTGCTTATTAAAAGTTAAAAAGAATGATGGGCCTCTCATTAAACAGACCCCAATGATTTGATAGTCACAACTATCTATTTTATACACAACTATTCTTTATAGGTGTGTATAGGTCTGACAATTTACAGAACTGACACCATATTTACATTACATTGTTTTTACACATGCTAACGTTTAAAAGTTTAGGGTCAGAAAGATTTTTTTTTTTTTTTTTTTAAGAAATTAATACTCTTATTCAACAAGGATGCATTATATTGAACAAAAGCGACAGTAAAGACATTTATAATGTTACAAAAGATTTCCATTTCAATCCTGAAAAATGCATCATGGTTTCCACAAAAATATTAAGCAGCATAGCGGTTTTCAACATTGATAATAATGAACATTTCTTGAGAAGCAAATCATCATATTAGAATGATTTCTGAAGGATCATGTGACACTGAAGACTGGAGTAATGATGCTGAAAATTCAGCTTTGCCATCACAGGAATACATTATGTTTTAAAATATTATAATAATAATAATAATAATAATAAAATAATAATAATAATAATATTTATTTTGTAATAATATTTCAAAATATTACAGTTTTACTGTAATTTTGATCAAATAAATGCAGCCTTGGTGAGTATAAGAGACTTCTGTCAAAATAAAAAAAAATAAAAACATTTGTACCAACTCCAAACTTTTCAACAGTAGTAATATACACATAGATATATGCATACAAGTTTTCAGAATCAATTCAGAATCGTTGAAGAGAGAAGTATCACAAAGTTTTAGAGAATTGATTTTTCCCCCTCTTTTAACACACACACACACACACACACCACATACCTTCTCATTGAGCAGAATCAAACCAAGCAGTGGCCGTGACATTGACCACTGATTCCTACAATCTTCAAAAATGATGATATTCAACACTGTGGACAGCATCTGGATAATAAGATTGTGATAAATCTGTCAGATCAAATATCTCCAATACACTTCACAATGTCAACGTACATGAGGAATATATATTTTATAATAAACATAAATGGCTATGAAAATCTCATTGCAAATTATGCTTTCAGCAAGACAAAACACAAATTCCTTAACACAAAATAATTTAATTTATGATGTAAAAATTTATTTTTTAAAATATCTTTCAAAGCCTCATATGGCTACAGATGCAGCTCACCTGCTGAATCATCTCAGGGTGCTGCTGCATTATGTGAAGGAAGCGGTCACTCTCTTGGGCCATGGGCGCCGCTCTTTTCTTTGTGCTGCGTGACAGCTGCTTGAATAGATAAGTAACTATGTGATCCAGGCTTGAGCAGCAACCAGTGCATACCATTGTGTCTGTGAAGTGACAAACAGAAACAGAGATCAACTTCATAGGTTCACAAACACCTAGAGGTCCATGATGGAACTGAAGGAGGGTTTGTAAGATTAAATCGTGTACAAAAATAAAAATCCTATGTTTGAAGAGAAGGTCCTTACCAAGTGCAGTAAGCCCCTCTGATATGGAGGACAGGATGTACATGACCACATGAGGCTCCAGGCTGGCGATGAAGTTCATATGGTCTTGGGTTAACACCTCCAGAAGAGAGTAGTAAGACTGACTAAGCTTTGGATAGTCCTGCAGGAAGAACAACCAACCAAAATCAACCAATCTGAATGCTGAAAGACACAATCCTGATACTGATAGCTGACAGCTCTTACCAGCAGGTCACTGTGAGGGATGGACAAGAGCAGCTTAATAAAGGTCTGCAGGGCGTTGTCCAAGGCATCATCGCCGTACAGACGGAAGACGCCGAAGTTGACATAGTTGCCGCTTAATACGGCTTTCAGCATGGAGAAACAAATGGAGATTCCCTTCAATTTCAGTGCATAAACCTGATCTTTTGGCACCTCACCCAGTGTCAGGATCCGATTCCCTTGAAGCGAAAAAAAGACAAATGATTATTTAATTTACATCAACATAAAGTGTTTACGATTTAATAATGCTACTACACCAAACCAGCAGAATAGTTAATTAAAATATGAAAACTGGGTCATTATAGGAGAGGATGTACCATATGTTGTAATCATCTTGCTAGTCTCCCTAAACAACAGGATTCCATTCGGTGACGACACGTCAAACTGTAATCTCTGAGACCTTCATGTAAAAAACAAACAAAAAAAAACAAAAAAAAACCCCACTAAGTCAGAGAACATGCATAACCTTCAAACACAGCTCTCAAGGACATGTGCAAGATGTAACATATGCGTACCTGTTGTGGACGAGCTCAGCCATGAGTTTGAGGACCGGTGTGGTGCAGGCAGGTACATGGTACCAGAGCTCTATTGCCCTCTGTAAGATGGGCATGTAAGAGGGGTAACTATGATCTGTTAAGGAACATATTAATATTGGCATTTATTCTGAAATGCGCAGTTTGGCCTAAGAAATGTTTTTTTTTTTTTTTAGGGGTGGTGGGGGGAGAAAAAAAAAAGAAAAAAATCGATTCACATACGAATTTTGATTCTATCTTCCACCAATTAAAACAGATGAACAAATTTCAAAAATTCAGTTTTCTAAATGTTTATTAATAACGTGATGTTGTCATTTCAAAGAAGGTGAAAGTCAACTGCAAGAGCAGTGCAGCACCCGGACAGTTTAGACAGCGCACAGGCTTGCAACGGGGGAAGCATTAAGAATGAAGCCTACCGGCACACGTCAAGCGGTTTTCTGTGGTAACGAACAATATCTGCCTATAAAAGTGATTGAACATGATTGAACATATCCTGTATCTAAGGCTAAATTACTAAAAATTGAGAATGCAACGGCACGTATTATACATTTCTAACTCCAAACGATTGACCACTGATCGGATCCAGCTGATAATCATTTCCTTTGATTCGATACGCCTGTCAACTTGACGCTCACATAAAATATCCTACAAAGTTAAAAGGCAGGAAATGTAATTTATTATGAATAAAATAGTTCAAATATAAAATATATAGATATTATAAATGGATTGATTTATAATATTTAAATATTGCACTGCACGTTGGTTGAACTAATCCTTTAAATTAAATGAATCATTTCATTTCCTTTATTTTGTTTCATTAAGTTCAAATAAAGTTCAAAATTCAGAATCAAATCTAAAATCAAATCTATGCATATAGGCCTATAGAATTGAAATTTGATTCAAAAATCGAGAATCGATTTTTAATCAAATCGTGACCCCAAAAATCAATATGAATCAAATTGTGAAATTCCAAAAGGGTCCGTGTACTTTTGCGACCATTGCTTTTTCGTTTTTTAACCACGTTGAGAAAAACAAAAAACGAACGGTTGTTGTATTTTTAAATGCTATGTTGAATACCAAAATTTAAATTATAACCGAATACACAAATTTCATGTGCACAAAATAAATATTGACTTCTTTTCAGATTTTTGTTTATTACATTTTGCATCTTTATAAACAAAAATTAAAAATAGACAGATTAAAGTCGAAGAAATGTCAATTTACAAGTTTTCTTTTGTTGTTTTTCCCACACTTTCGAGAGCCATGTCTCTGAAACATGACAATACTGGACTTGATTTTCAGCCCATTCTCACTCACGAGGGTTCCGGCTGCCGCATGTCCAAGAGAATGCTATAGCCTACTGCCGGCAATCGCGCCCTGCGAAGCGGGACATTCTAAGTGCTTAACGTGAAAAATGCTTAATGTGGCTTAATATACTACTAAGACCATGATATTGGAGGAGCAAATTCAGTACACACCTTATAAATAAATTAATTAGGCCTACACATTAAGCATTTTCCTAGAAAATAAAATACCATTATAACGCTTAATGCATTAAGACACTGATATTAAACGACCAATAAAGCTTTAGACAGCAGGTCAGGCATGAAGGCAACGCGCTTACACGTTCAGCGTTTTCCACTTACACTCTAAAAAAAAAAAATAGTGCTATGTAGCACTTAAAGTGGTTCTTGTCTCATAATCATAGGGGAACCACTTTTGGTGCTATGTAGCACCATATCTTTAAAGGTGCACCTTTGTCAAATGGTGCTATATAGAACCCATAAGAGGTGCCATATCGCTTTTTTTTTTCTTCAACAAAAATGGTGCTAAACAGCACCAACAGTGGTTCTTTGGCTTTAAATTTAAAGGGGCTTAACAGGTTCTTTGTACGGCAGTGGTGCTATATAGCACCTTAACCACCCCAAAGAACCACTGAAGAACCGCTGAAGAACCATACAGGGGCTTTACAGGTTCTGTATACGGTAGCGGTGCTACCTCAGTCATCCCAACCGGTGAAGAACCACTGAAGAACCAAGATTTGGTGCTATACAGCACTTAAAGTGGTTTCTCTATGATTACGAGCCAAAGAACCACTTTTAGTACTATATAGCAGTGTAGGCTATAGAAAACCGTTAGAAATGCTTAAAAATATTGTCCTTCCACGTAAGCCACGTAAAGCGCTAATGTCCCAACGACGCGGCCGTAACGGATTGCTTTCAATGAGAATTGAGAAACATTTCATGTCAAACCTCAACTGAGGCAAAGGGCATGGGAATTTTGTCTTCATGAAAATTACATATTATTGGGGTATAATTTTGTCATGTTGGGGTATTTTCCATTTGAACAGCAGGACATCAGCTAGTCTATAAAGCAAATCCTAATCCTAAACCATTTCTCGATATAGAACAATATAAAACGATGTAGAACAATATAAAATACCTAACAGCCAGACGAAAAAAGTCACAGTAAAATTTAGATGTCGTTTTGGCCTTTATTCATATAAAACAGAGTGAAAAGCAAAGGGACGGGATCGAGATCATACAAGCAGGAACTCGATAATGTGTTGGAGCGCTAAACAAGAGCTGTAAGTTTTAGAAATTATCATGTTTAGGTTAAAATATAAATGTAAAAAAAAAAAAAAAAAAAAATTTAACAAATTAGAATTAATCTATGTCATCTTTTTTAGGCGTTTTGATGCGAGTCATTCTATTGACGCCAGAGGAAAAGGCACTAGAGGGCACTTTTAGCGTCTGTATATGACGCAAAAACACTAGAAATTAAATTTAGCATTTTTACATATTAAAAAACAAGTTGTATATCATTTCTATTATTTTTAATAAAATAATCTTGCATAAGGAAAATTAGCTTGTATCTGCTAATTCTATTCATCAGTGTTAAAATAAAAAAGGAAGAAACCGCATTTTCCATATTTAATTTCTGGTTTAAAAAAGGAAAAAGGAATGGACGCAAAAGTACACGGACCCAAAAGATTCCGACCCCTATTAGTTTCGTATAATTTTCTTAGTTTGTTTAAATTTGAATTGATATTTAAAATGAATGAAACATAAATAAATGAAACAAAAATAAATAAACACAAAATAATGAAATACACAAATAATTACACAAATAAAACAAACAAATTTATATTAAAAGGATACATCCAATCAAAGAGCATCATAAAGCTGGTCTTGGCATTGAAGGCAAAGGCAATTCCCCTTAGATCTCTCACCAGTCCTACTAAAGTTCTCTAAAAAAAAAAAGAAGAGAAAAAAAAACAAACATTTGTTCATCTACCATAGCTCATAGAGGTACAGATGCATTATAAAGGTCAGCAACAAAAAAGAAAACAAAGGTATTTTGAAAATGCTGCCTGTTACACTGAGAAGGGTGCTGTATGATAAAGAATACAACATCTCACTTTTGCTTCTTGTTCATTGAAGGTGTTGGTGCTGAACATCTGAGCAACGGCTTCAAACGCGGCAGTGAGAGGAAGCATGAACTGTTCAAACTGGTCCTCATCCTCACCTGTCAAAGACACAGAACATTGTAAAAGATGTCCTTTTACATGACACTTATATGCTCTATTTCATACATATCAGATGATTAAGGTCAGTCCACTTTAAATTTGAAATATGAACTATAATAGGTACACCCTTACCCAAATCTACCATAAGAAGTCTTCCCAAGGCTGTGTAGAAAGTGGTCCGACACCTCATATCACTAAGATTGGCCTGATTGTTTACGCCCAGGAAAGAAAAGTGCTCACTCTGTCACATGGAAGAATAATAAGACATTGTCAGCTTGTTACTGAAGAAACAGTTTTAAGAAACAGTTTTAAGAACAGTAAAAATAAAAAAAGAAATTTTAAAAGAAATTATTATTTTGTTTTTTTAAATTATATTACTTTTTTATGTCATTGTCCATTAATTGCACTACAGGGACAAATAAAGCTGAAGAAAAACAAAAAAAGCTCATGCTGGTCACTTACCGTGTGGTTGTTTAGCATGAACTGGACAGCGCTGAGTTTCACTAGTTTTCTAACACTGCTGTATGTGACAAATTAGGTTAAGGAAACACAAAAACATATTCACAGTCAAAAAACTTCACAGACCGTTCTATAGATTTACGTTAAATAGAAGTCCATCAACCTCAGTAACAATGCTGATACTGTTTAAAATTTAAACAAGCAACATGTGTGTAAGGATATCCAATAGAGAGGTCATTGAGGAGCTGTAGTGTCTTAGATGTGATTGGTTCACACTGTCCCCAGTACTTCAAGTTGGTGATTCTGCGTTAAAACAAAACTCTTCATTAAAAATGTTTTTCAATTGTAATTCTTGACAAAATAAGGTTTCCTATTAAATATATCTATCATTAGTTGACATATACTCACATTTTCCCAATGAAAACACTGAGTACCATGGTCTCATCATTCAGGCCAAGAACCTCTGATAGTCTCCGATACAACTAGGGATCAAACAAAAGTAGTATTATTTTATATGTCATCTTGAATTCATCTTGAACAGGTGTTTTGCACTGTAGCTCTTACTAATATATCCTGCATTTTAAATGGAATGATGTATTAACCAATCAGCATCCAAGATTGGAACCATCCATTTTACAAAAGCATTTAGTGTTCAACTACTGAAAAAACTGGTTGGGAAAGAAAGCCACGAGAAGCAAGCAACTGTGATAATTCACAGGGGGTTCTCTTCTCACAAAACCATTACCTATATATATATCTGGTGAGAAAAGGGGGATAAAGCAGTTCAATTTCATTTACAACTTAAAAACCTAATCAATGTAACATTTAAATATAGTATATATACAGTAAATATGGTATATATAATTCTAACACAAATAAAATTACACTGCTAAAAATAAATTCTTGGTCCTTATAGTTGAGTCCTGATTATGGCCCAGTCCCAAGTGGCACCCTCCTCTGATTCTACACTTTGCTGAATGGGCTGTTGAGTAATAGTACACTGTAAAGTCTGCATCTCTAAAATCCAAATTAAGTGTGCCATTTGGGACACTATATACAATTCGCCATTAAATTTAATACATCAAGATCCAATCAGACTTTATAATGACTTTTGGACTGTTTTACAGTTATGAGGAGCACTTTTAAAGGTATTTAATTCCAAGGTTAAGGACAACAGGATAAAGCAGAACTAAACACAGTTTTAAGGCCAATTCACACTGCACTGACATACGCCGACCAACGCAGACAACCACCAGATTAAAGTAAGTCACTTCTCAGACATTCCACGACCCGACAAGCGGTGATTCAACATGTTCAATCGGCGAAAAAAAAGCTCAGACAGACGCCGACAGGATCCCACACTGATCCGACAAAATTCGATGAAGTGTCTGTTGCCGTCTGTCGGTGCAATGTGAATTGGCCTTTAGAGGAACGGCTAGTCTCTCTATGTGCACTTATCTTCTCTGTTCACAGTTTGGAATCTGAGCGACAAGAGAGAAAACTTCAGCTTTCTGGTTAGTTGAGACAGGTCACTTTCATCTCCAACACAGACAACTATTTGTTTTTAAATCTACAAGTCCAACTATTTGTTTTCAAACCATTTAGAAAGCCAGACTAAAAGAGTGAAACCACAACTAAGCATGCAAAAAAGCTGAATCGACTGTCTCTTTTCAAAGCCCAGACACAACACCATTGTAAAATTCAACCATTCTGAGAGTTCAAAGGCAAAACCCTGTGAAAGTTACGAGAGATCAATAATTAATTCACTACTAGCTGATTTAAGTTTTAGATTTGATGTCTAAACAAACCACAGCTTGAAGTTTGTGCTCATGCAAACAGACAAACTACAACTGTAGTATAACTGTCATTACCTTTGATGATTTTTGCACCTGGTCACCGATGTAGATTTTCCGAAACTGTTCGAAGAAACTGAGCATGGCTAACTCGAGCTTCTCATTTCCTGCTTGAGCCAGCCGTGAGTCTGTGAGGTTCATTAACTGCAAAACTCTGAAAATGACAAAAGATGAAGTTTATATTAAAGCAATAAGCACGAGAACCAGTGATCTCAAGTGATTAATTAAAATTAAATTCTTTACCACTTTGTCGAAATAAATGTAATTAAGCACTAAAACCATAAATCAACTGTTTTTAATTGAAATTAGGAATCGCATCATTATAAAAATATGAAAATTATTTTTTTAAAATTTGCTAAAGATTACATTTAACAGTGTTATTAAATAGTGTTTTTAAAAACTAAATTATTACTTTAAATTATATGACTATTGTGTTACATGATGGCAAAGGTAAAATAAATGTAAAAATAGCAAAAAAAAGAGAATATCCAATATTGTCCAATTCTGGAAAAAAAAATCTAGACTAAAAAAAATAAAAAAATACAGGCTGATAACTGATTTGATACATATACTGTGCATCACTAGTCTGATACACTATTTAAAGCATGACAACTAGCTACTGTTCACACCAAGATGAATGTTCAATGTGAAAATTTGATGCAATTAACATTTTAATTTTAATGAATGGCTGTTAATGCGTCGGTTCAGACCGACATAAACATTTGCATGCTGTCAATGACTTATATATATTTTTTTTTTTTTTTTTTTTTTTTTTTTTACAGAGAGGTATTCTGATCTCTTTTCCATCACACTGCAAAGAAAACTGGCCAACCAATAAGACTCACTCTCTTGGTCATGCCCAGCGCCACTGCTGTTACATAAAACTACGACTTTGTGCACTCTTAAAAAGTAATTCAGGGGACCTGTTATCACAACTTAAATGCCTGGCTGCAAGTTAAAATTTCTAATTTATTGATTTAATTAAGACTTTTAAGTTGCAAACATTATTTTGTTGAGTTCTGCTGACATAATAATGCTGATCATTACATTAACTTTATATTGTGTGTAATTTAAACTCAAAGTTGTAATAAGTTAATGTAATTGTCTTGATAACTTTAGAAATTGGGTATAGTGGATTTCTAGCTTCCAGCATGTTTTGCATAGGACTGGATAAGGAGAATAAATGTTGAAATTAAGTGTTATTTCATGTTTTTTAGTGAAGGGAAAGACCTGTTAGTGTTTAATGCTGTTATGCTTGACATTTAAAAGAGTTTCTGTTATGTTGAAATTTGAGGATACCATTGTGCTGAAGAGGAGACTATGAAGGTAAACACTACATTGAACATATGAACAACTGCGCTAATGCCACTGAGAAGTAATATCTTACTTGTTCAATAAATATACCTGCTAAATAAGTTACATTTAGCATGTGTTATGATAGCTGTGGATTTTAACTGAAATATATAAGATTAACTGGTTCCAAGGCTACAACTCAAGTAGTTAGACTAGAGCGACTCAATTTTTTGAGTAATCCACTTAAAAATTTTTATGTTACAATTTATTAAGTTACTCTAACTCAATATAGTTTGATGGTTGTTTCATAAGAAGTTGCCATAACTCAAACAGTTACGTTAACTTTTTTTTTTTTTTTTTTGAGACAACAATTTTTTTTAGAGTGTGGCACTAACAAGCAGACTATTTGGTGATGGCACAATGAACAACATGGGAAGAATTCGGACCAAGCTCTCTTGCCTTTGTACTCTAGTATGTGATGTGGTTTGATAAACACCATAGTTAATACAAAAATCTGAACGGCTTTTTTAAAAATATGTAAATAATGTTTGATTTCCTTTATTTTCCTTGACAAAAGGGTGTCAGAAACGGAAAGTTGTGCATATTCATTAAGCCCATCTGTCTTTTTTATACATTGGTCTGAACAGACAAATTGCATGTGAAACTTTTATGCCGAACATTTGTCTTGGTGTGAACAGCCTTCAGTGCCGATTCCTTACCGACACACAAGCTCCCCATCCATGGCATCTTGCTCATCCGTGCTGGCGAAGGATACTCTTCCTCCAATGACTGCACCAATGATGTACACCAGCCACGTCAAACGACCTGGACAACACATTCGTTACATAAGGGTTGTATCGTGACGTATGATTTTGCATCAAGAAATGTGAGGTGTTGTAAGCTCACCCTCTTGTACTGCTATGTCCATTGTGCTGGAGTTGGTGGACTGCAGCAGCTCCTGGTATGACTGGGCTGACTGATCGAAGAGCTGGACCAGTAGGGCGCAGGTCTTCTCATACTCGCACCGCCCGATAGTAGACAGCTGGTCCAGCTGCTGTTGCACCAAGCCGGCATCATCCAAGGGATCTTCAAGACCATCCCTGTATAGAATGGATATTGTATATAGACACATTACACACTTATGACATTCATGATCATCGGACCTAACCGTGACTTCAGATAGTGCTCACTCTACCTCAGAATGATGTGCACGGACTCCAGGCGAGACGTGATGTAGGCCTTAGTCACCTCAGGGGTGTAGGTCTCCAGCATGTGGGGCTCCGTGGCCTTCACATAAGGGACAGATGCCGCCAAACGCTGCCACAGGCTCAGCAGATAGTGCACGCTGTTGGGGGCAAACTCCCAGTGCTGGGACGCATCAAATTATTAGCAGTCTTTGAAAAGCCAATTTTCAAAATTTTAATGGTGTCAAGTTGGTTCAACTTCTATAACAATCACAAATCAGATCTGTCTTTAACATGCCAAGTCTTTCACTCACCTGAAGACTAGTTACTGTGAAGTTAGCGATCAGTCTTATGACCTCGGGGTAGTTCTCTACTTTAACCAGCTCTCCCAGTTGATAGTTACTCTTGAGTCGAGCCAGCAGTCGGCAGAACTCATGGTAGTTGTTTGGGTCCGACAAACTCTACAAAACCAAACATGATAAAAAAAAAACAAAACACACACACAAAAAAAATAATTGCCACGTTACCCAATTAATCATATACCAATTGCTGTGAATAGATTTCACAATTCGCACATGAACAATCTCTCTCTCTCTCTCATTAATTCCTTCAAATAAATACAATCTTATCACAATGCTTTATCTCTGTGTCTGATTTAAAGTGGGCAGACAGCTAGATGTAATGACCCGTAAACAAAATTACTAACAAAAATTAATCATTATTCTTACCCATACCGCTACTCCCTATAAGCAGACGCATTCTACCAAGATGGGCACCATCCTATCCGACCCCATACCCAATCCCTCCACCCACGCCGGGAAGTGAACGCGAATTCAAAAGCAAAAATGAAAGCACAATAATCTTTAAATCAAATAACCGCGATCAGATGCTTATTTAATAATAGTGACATACCTAATTACAATGACAATTATTATTATAATACATAACTAATATTACAATATATTTATAAAGACATTTGAACAAAAATAAAGATGGACAGCATACTTGAGGGTTCTCCAATATCCTCTTCACACCATCTACTAAATGGGAGAGGAACTTTGCTCTCTCTGCATTGTTGAAGAGAGACCTTCTGACAGATGCTATTTGGACTAGACAAGACAAAACCTGGAAGACAAACATACAGTTCACATCATTAGAGGAAGAGTCTAACAGTATCTATGAGGCAAAGGCTTGTTTATCTTCACATGCATATCATGCTGTTTATCTGACACTCACCAAGGGAGACAGCGAAGGAGGGATGGAATGATACAAATCAAAAAACAGCTGCAAGGTTGAGGAATCCAAAAAGGCTGCAGGTGAGAGAGAAAGGCCAAAATGACGCATGAATTAAACATGAATGCCTCTTTTTATACTAAACGTATGTGCACTACTATTCAAAAGTTTGGAGACGATCACATGTGTTTTTCATGTTTTTGAAGGCTGCATTTATTTGATCAAAAATACAGTAAATATGGTAATATTGTTAAATATTATTAGAATAAAAAAAAAACTATTTTCTATTTTAATACATTACAATAATGTATTTTAATACATTTAAAATGTAATTTATTCTGTGATGTCAAAGCTGAATTTTCAGCATCATTACTCCAGTCTTTAGTGTCACATGATCCTTCAGAAATCATTCTAATATGCTAATTTGCTGCTCAAGAAACATTTCTTATTATTATTATCAATGTTGAAAACAGTTGTGCTGCTTCATATTTTTGTGGAAACCATGAAAATCTTTTTCTTCGATGAACAAAGTTCAAAAGAACAATTTATTTGAAATAGAAATACTTTGTAACATTATAAATGTCTTTACTTTCACTTTTGATCAATTTAATGTCCTTGCTGAATAAAAGTATTAATTTCGGTTACACTTTATTTTAAGGTGACGTAGTTACATTGTAATTACTCGAATAAGTATTAATTAACTACATGTACTCCGTTCAGCTCCATTCATTTCATTATTTGACAAATAAATGGAAGATCACCTGATCTCCAGCTGGTGGGGATCTGGACGGTGCACAGATCATCTGAAGACTCATCAGTGGATGTACCGATGAAATCAAAATTGAGGCAATTGTGGGCCAGTTTGAGTAGCTGCATGAGCAGCCCATGCTGGCTTTCATCGTTTAGATTCAAGTTCTTCCCAGATGCCTGCAGACATACAGAACAATGCATTGAGTCCTTTACATAATGTTCAAGCATGCTGGTTTAACAGTTGTGAAGGAAAATATACAGATACATGGTGCAGTCTAGAAGTCATTAAACATTAGCCTCACCTGCTTGAGGAGGTTGCAGGAGAGGGTGAAGATGTCAAACAAAGAGGAATCTCGAAATGATGATGCAATCTTCCTGTGTTTTGTAAGTGGATGCGATGAGTCTGCCTGCGGGACCGTAAGAAGATTCAAGAAATCAGTAATTCATCTTCAATGTGGCATACAGTTATTGATCCTAAACATACAGCAAAAAAACATTCCAAGCACTGAGGACAGACTAAATGAATGTCTAGAGACTAAATGCTGTGAGCGTAGAAACTTACTTGGTTAATCTCATTGGTTAACTGGGAAAGAATTGTGACTCCTATGATGCAGTGTTCAACACTATCCTGAAAGAGTCAAAAAACGTTGCATGTTAAAAAATAATCTAAACCAAGAAAACCTTATAAACAACCTCATAACTTCTGTTTTAGTGATGCACTGGAATGAAAATCTTTGGCCAAAATTAAACAAACTGGGTCATAAAGCAAAACCAAGATGTGATTTGCATTAGCATTTAAATCATGTCATTCAATGAGAGTGCACTGCTAGGAAATATAAATACCAACTGCAAATGTTTTTGAATTTTCACCACAAAATGTATCTATAGACTGTTGTGGTTGTGCAGTTACGTTTAAATGTCCTCATTCATGAAACAGGAGTAGTTTGCTTATAAATCGTTTTTTTAAAGAAACTTTTGTATTTAATGCAACAGTTTACATAAGAATTGTTTTAGGAATGATTTACATAAATTCATTTTTCATGTTTCATGAATGAGGACAAATGCCCTCCCAAAATTCAAGGTGACTGAGAATTGCATCAAACACATTGTCCATAAATCTCGAACAAGGCATCGTCGATATATTTTGAACACCATCATCAATTGTTGTTTCCATTAAATCCAAAGAACATGTATATTTTCACATGGATGCTGTTTTCTCACCTCATCAATGTTTGTTAAAGTTGAAGTTTCATTTAAAATAGTCAGTTAAAAAAAAATTATTCAGGCGAACATCAAAAATGGCACTTTCAACCAAAAATGTTTGTGCATTCCTAGTTAAAGGTGCAACAGCAAAAGGTAAGGAAATATTTCCAAAATGTATAATTATGAATTTGAGAATATTATCTTTTTTTAATAGTACTATATAATTCATGTCTACCTGTAGGAATCTTGTCACATCGACTATGACATTCCTGAAGACGTAATCTTCCTTTTGGCAGTCGAACCAGCCAAGCTTGGTGATTCTGGCATAGAGCTGGATCAGGGCTTGTGTCACAAAGGCAGCAAGCTTTGGCCGGGTTGCCAGATAATTGAGAACATAATTTCCTGAGGAACCAATGTGACATTTATTTCAAAATATTGTCTCTTCAAGGTTTCTGAGGTCTAAAACTCAAACTGAAGACAAGGTCGATCTTATAACTTACGAATGTCAATGCGCTGCTCCAGGGGAAGTGGATTGCTTGTACGAGACACCAACTTGGAGAGACACGTTGCAGCCAACAACTGCGAGTATGAGGACTGTGAAGATTTTACAAATACACTGTGTCAAGCAAGCAATCTGCAATTTGGGAAAACCTAACCAAACACTTTTAAATAGTCGCTTAACTCAGACTAATGGAAAAAGAACTAGGATTTTTGAGAACATTGCTGTCAGATCATTTCAGACATCCTTTTCTTCACAGCTTTCAAAAAGTTTAATTCTTACACTTCCTCTTTCCAGCAACAACTGGCATTTACTCAGGCAGTCCGGACTGTTGGTGAACTCCACCAGAGCTTTCTCGGCCTGTAGACGTGTGGTGGTGTCTGTGGTCTCATATAGCTGCTTGCACAGGATCTCTAGCTGGGCTAGGCTCTGAAAAAGAGACCCACATGAGTTTAGTGGCAGCGAAAAAACACCCCCCCCCCCCCAAAAAAAAACCAAAAAAAAACAAAACAATATTTATAAAGATATAAAGAGAATATTTGTGATATGAACCAATAAAATTCCTGATATTTTTTTAGTTTTCCAAGAAATTCAAGCTAGCACATGTCTATTTTTATAAGTCCTACAAACTCTACTTGCAGAAATATGCTAGTATTGATAATCAAGCTAGATGATGGATGTGGTCAATGACATTCATTTAACCACATCTACTATTTTCATCAAAAAATATGTTAAAACTCATACAGATAATGACTTGAATACACCTCTTCTAAGATAAGCATAGGGTTGCAAAATTCCTGGAATTTTCAAAGCTGGAAACTTTCTATGGGAATTAACGGGAATATATGGGAATTAACGGGAATATATGGGAATTTGCAAAATTGCAGGTTAGCCTATAACAGGGTACTTAAATGTAGCTGGAAAAAAAAAAAACATCTTGCAGCATAATTTTGGTTAAAACAACCAGATTTAATGCAATTTCAGTTGAATTTTACCCTGACATTCACACAGCACACTACTTACTGCAGGGCTATTGAGGCCACACCCCCTGCATGCACTGTGCATTGAGGCCACACCCCCTGCACCCCCAGTCCGTAACATACACATTTGATCAAAAATACAGAAAAAAAAAACAGTAATATTGTGAAATATAACCACAATTTAAAATAATGGTTTTCTATTTTAATATACATTAAAATAGAATTTATTTCTGTGATGCAAAGCTGAATTTTCAGCATCATTACTCCAGTCTTCAGTGTCACATGATCCTTCAGAAGTTATTCTAATATGCTAATTTGATACTCAATTATCAATGTTGGAAACAGTTGTGCTGCTTAATATTTTTTATAACCTGTGATACTTTTTTTCAGGATTCTTTGATGAATAAAAATTTAAAGAACAGCATTTATTTAAAATAGAAATCTTTTGTAACAATATACACTACCAGTCAAAATTTTGGGGTCAGTAATTTTTTTCCTTTTTTTAAATTTTTTTTAAAATTAATACTTTTATTCAGCAAGGATGTGTGAAATTGATAAAAAGTGATATTAAAGTGATATTGTTAGAAAAGATTACTATTTTGAATAAATGCTGTTCTTTTTAACTTTTTATTCATCAATAAATCTTGAAAAAAGTATTACAGGTTCCAAAAAAATATTAAGCAGCACAACCATTTCCAACTTTGACAATAACTGAGTATCAAATCAGCATATTAGAATGATTTCTGAAGGATCATGTGACACTTAAATAAATAACACATAACAATTGCTGCAATAAAAATATTTATTTTACATTTACTAAATTAGAATTAATTTAATGCAAAAAACAAATTTCATGTTATGACCAAACAAAATGTTTATATTTATGTTTGTATATGATACATTTTATATAAATATTATACATTTATATAAATTTCCCAAAATTTCCAATTAATTCCCATAAATTCTCATAAATTCCCATAAATTCCTGTTAAGTAAGTATAGGTTGTAAAACGTCATGTAGTGCGACTCCAAAAAAAAAAGTATATTTATGAATTAATAATTCAGAATATTTATAAAAAAAAAAAAATAAAAAAAAAAACTTTTACATTGATTTAAAGGAAAATATGTTGTTAATTTATACTTGGTTACACCACATGGCATTTTTAGAGTCATTAAATTGCCCACATGCTTAGACCACTAATAGCACATCTCAACAAAAGACACAATTTGTATTGTCAAATGCTAAAGATGCCAAGTTTTACAATCTTAAACCAGAAGCCAGAGAGCTTCTTGTACAATCACAACAACAAACAGCGGGTTTATGAAAAACTAGACACTTATGTTCCATTAAGCAAATTAATGCATAGCCATCACATCCACAAGTTATTGTTCTAAGTCACTGAGGGAGTATCTGGTTCATGCACGCATGAAAGACTATATGGTGATTGGAAAAAAAGTCAGTGATACACTTTGGTGGTAATAATACATAGAGGAGAATGAACGAGCTAACTCGTGTTATGCAGCAACAAGCTTCTGACTCTAAACAGTCCTTTGTTCCCTTGTGGAGCATAACTAACTATACAAAATCAGCATCAGCAGAAAAACAGCAGCTGCAACAAATGACTCTCAACGAAAAAGTTAATGTGTATTATGCAAAAAAATCTGAAATAATGAACTCAGTAGCCTACAGAGTTATTTATTTCAAAATTCTTTGTGCTTAAATGAAGTTAAATAAAGTTAAGTTTAATACTTGCACAATTACTCCTTTAAAACATTTAAAAATGCACACTTTCTTGTGCATTTCACAACTTTTAAGTTAGTATTTCATGGCATGCCCATGTACATATGCTTGATGCAACCTGCTGATAACAGAATCAAGAGACCCTAAAAGAACAGGGAGGACCCATAAAGATACAAAAAATGCTTTGCATCCTAATAGATAAAATGCAAGTTGTATTTGCAAGGAACTGCACAGACAAGATAAGACAACGCCAAGTTGAAAAACACAAAATGAAGACATCATGCATGGGTTTTACTAAAAATAATGTCAGTTATCACCTACAACCTACTTATAACATGTTAATGACGGGCATTAATATGCTTTGAGCACTGTGCATTAAATGTTTACACCGTACTTGAATAATGCAGGATTATTTTACATTTTACTATTAAAGTTTTCAACTCTTTTTGAGCTGCTAAACAAGGAAATTGAATGTTAAAAGCCAGAAATACTGCTGAGTCATATCAACTCACTGGCCTCACAACATATCCTTTGATAATTATGTAAACATACATATACTGAAGTATTAGTTGGTTGGTTTTTTATGAACAAGTATGTTACACTACCAAGATGTGATCGGCAACACTCAAATGGCCTGTAAGACATAGGGCTGCTCTGATGGTAATTAATAATCTATTACTGCAAATGGAATGGCTTCTTTCCCACTTACAGAGTAACAGGACGCGTGGCAACAACACTGGAAAGCTCATGTTTACTGTTGCCTGTGCAAATGAGAGTCAGGTTAACAACTGCATCGCCCCCCACTTCATTAAGTTTCATGGGAATAAGCAGTTATTCAACACTGTGTTTAACCCTGAGACCTCCTTAACCTTTGCCCCCAAATATGACCTGTCTTGAGCAGCTTGTTTACAAGATGACACATGACAAGCAGTGTCTGAAAACATGGTACAGTGTGTTTAATGCACCAGTGAAGCCCAAAAATGCTGTCTAGGTATGGGATATTTTTAGGACAACCATATTGAGTCTATCAAAAGTGTATGAGGAGTAGAAAAATAATTTCTTTTAATTCTGAGCAGCCTTTTCCTGTCAATTATACATGAAATGATTTTGGTTGCCAAGCAGGCCTCATTAACCCCGTTATCAAGAACAATGTAATGATAGTCAATGAAATTGAATAAGAATATCATATTTTTCGTTTCATTGTAATTAACTTGATTAAAACACATCTCAAAACATTCATAAATAAAATAAAGCATTAAATATTATGCATAATATAGTAAAACCCAAAAAGGATATTTCTGGTTCACTACATTCACTTCATCCAATAATGGCAGTTATTCCGAGTCATTTAACTCTTCTCAAACACTACAGGTGAAGAAATTATTAGTTATATATCTATTATGAATGACTTTAAAAAAACATTACATTTTTACAACCCGCGAAAGAAGCTAATGTAAATACCGTTTTTATAATTTTCAAGAAAAATTCATTTCTGGTCGGGCTTTTGGTTTGACGAGGCGGCGCGCGGGAGAATCTCATGAGTTAGCACGCGAGCTACAGGCTAACAGAGCGAGAGCTCAGCAAACTGGGCACATTTGTTTCCAGCAATAACAGAATGAAAGATAACCGAATGCAAATACGTTTTTGGGCTTACCGAGAGGCTTTTCTCTTGGAAAAAGTCTAGCTGAGCGAGAGTTACTATGGCTTGTGTATACAAGGCCAGTGTATTCATTGCATTGCAAGCGGTTGGATGAGGGATGATGCCTTGTTTACAATGTAAAACATCACTGTGGCTATAGAGTTACATACAGTGTAATACAAATGATCTCTCAGTATCTACCGATCTCTGCTGCTTAAGATAAAAGTCTTTGCATCTTGCTTCAAAACAACTTTTAGTCACAACTGGCAGAGTTGTGTGTTAACTCTGTAGTCCTAAAATCAACATGATGACAGGCCACAAGTCAACACTTGATAATCGCATCCAATAAAGCATGCGAGTCAACCTCTCCCGCCGCGCAACGCATGCATTTAAAACAAACACGTACGCATCGCCAAAATAAGCCTCGGGATCTATCACTAGGCTGTAGTGGATCACAATACATTAATTTAATAATAGCAAAACAAAATCATTTACTTACCTGCACATGATCCGCCATTTTGCTCCATTCATGCTCCTCTCACTCCCCCTGACAATGAGCATGCGCGCATCTGCCCACAATCACTGGAACGTTTACGCAATTGACGGAGGTAGTGATAAAGCCAGATGTTCGTCCGAGGCTTCGTGAATACCGTTACGGCATCCATCCACCGCCGAAACTAACGCAGAAAAGAGCCTTTGTTTACATGCTTCTTAAAGTGAAACTGCGAATTCGGATATTAGAGGTCACGTGGATTTATGATTCTAATTATATCTAAGCGTGATTGACAGTGCTTATTTCAAGTTCAAAGAGCCTTTTGCATTGAAGGACTACACCTGTTGTAAAGGTGCACATAGTACTTTTGCTAATCACAAGATTTTACACATAAAACAATGTGCATCACTTTTGATGTCAAAATGATTAGCATTGGCATGAAATAAAGACTCCAGACATAACAGTCTTCTAGAAATTGTTTTCTGTAGCTTTATGCACTGTAAAAAATGATTTTTCAAAGTTAGTTAAATAAAGCAAAAAATATTAGAGTACGTTTTACAATTTTTTTTTTTTTTTTTTACTTTTTCTACCTCAAAATTTCACATTCAATTCAATATTACGTTTTTTTAAATTGTCAAATTTACTAGCAATTTCTGAGTGAAAATTAACTCGCATACTGAGTAGGTACTACATTTTAATTTGAATTTACTTTGCGACCGTTAGTACGTTCTAAATAGTATATACTATGAATGTGAATGAAAATTGGATGTACTATATCCGCCATGTTATTACTGTCACGTGACCTACCAGTGTCAGTTGCAACTCTTCACTGCCATTGATAAACCCTCTCCCATGGCCTCATGGGATAGTAAAATTTACATCAAATGTGCACTTCAGAATCTCAGCAGAAGTAGTAGGCCTGGTCATCCAGGAACTTTTCGCCTACTGTTTTTTGAACACTATTGTATTCTGACATAGGACTACTCTTTTGGCGTACTGTTTTTCGCATAGCCTACTTGTAGGGATGTATTCGATTTTGGGTGCAGCATTTTTTTTTTTTTTTAATGGGAAGGCCCTTAGAAATGTCGCCATGTTGGCATCACATGACTAGATGTGTTATGCAGTTGATTGATTTAGTAATAGTAACAATAACAACAATAATAATACATATATAGCCTAATAATTTGCTTTTCAGCCAGTGTTCTGTTTCCCACTAATAAATCTGAATCTTCATAATCTTTTCTGGACAGAAAAAGATTATGAAGATTCTCTTTTTATTCTCTATTGTGACATATATAGAAATAAAATGACTTCTCAAATGAGAAAAAATGTAGGACGGGACTTGATTTTGTCCATTGGAAATTGATTGGATTGTTGTCGTTTTTGTTTGGATTCAATGTTAAAAAGTTAATGTTTTTGATTAAAGATTAGTAGAGCACATGCATTTAAAAAATGATGATGAAATAATTTAATAATAAATTGAATAATTTAATACTATCATTTCAAATGACGTGCACAGATAAGTCATTTATAATAAACACAATATTCCATAAAAATAAGAATTATTGAAGAAATATGAAAATAAGAATCAATGTTGGGACCAAGGATTGTTGCAACATATGGATTTCATAATAAAAGCTCAATATGAACACCAGATGGTCCTGTTACCCCTTAAACAAAATAAAATAGAGATTTAATGTAGTTGTAAGTTTCACTCTCCTCTGTGAGTTCTCATCATGGTTTGTGACACTCTCATTTGTCACATTAGAGCTCATTTACAGTCTGGCCAAATGATAAATCAATTAAATTTAATACATAAAAAACTGTCTACATTCTTAATAATGTGATGTAAATACATTAACAAGGACAACACCATTATAAATAGTTATGATGATTAAAAATGCACAGAAATTTTAGTTGATTGCTTGGATTTTGCTAGAGAGCTGCTAGTTGGTTGTTAGCGCTTTGCTAAGGAGTTCTTGATGGTTGCTAGGTGGTTGATAAGGTGCTCTGGGATGTTGATGCACCCTAAAATAAGTAATTAACCTATGATGATGATGTGAGGTTGGAAACATCTGTAGATTTTTATTATTATTATTATTAAACTAGGCTTTGACCACTAGATGATTGAATTTTTAGATAAGAATGAGCAATCAATTGAGCAATATAAAGGTTTGAAGATGGCTAAACTGATAGGTTTCAGGCTTTCTACCAAACCACAAGATATTCACAGTTCATTACGCCTAAAAGTTTCATTCAGATAGAGCTATGGAGGCTAACAGCTCATTCAAAGCATTCACTGAAGTGAAAGAGAGTGTGGAGACAGTGACAGGATAGAGTTTGTTATTGTATTGATTTGAGTCTCAACTGAGTAATTGACATCTCCATGGCGTTTTTTTTAAATTTATTTTTATTTTTTTTTATGAATATCAAAACATTTCTATGTATTAGTATTTAATTTCAGCAGGTTTAAATGTTCCTGTGTTGTAAAAAAAAAAAAAAAAAAAAAAAAATTCTAAAATACAAATGTTCCATGTAGTCTTTTCAATATGAGTTCATAAAATCTTCATGCATAGTAATGATAATAAGCAAAAAATGTTTAAAAATTGTTTACTGTTACATAAAACAAACTAACTGAAAGTGAACTGAATGTAACTGAAATAAAGCCAAAATAATATGAAATATAAATATTAAATGAAAACTTACATTTAAAAAAACTTAAAATAAAAATTAGACATTCTGCTTTGGCAACTAACTGAAATAACTTTCAATTTCAATAACTTAAATGACAATAAAGCTATACAGAAATATTTCTAAAAAAAAGAACATGAAAAATTACTAAAACTTAAACAAATTAAAATTAAAACTAAAAGCTAGAAAATATAAAAATAAAAGGTAATTCAAATTCAAAATATTACTAAACTATAAATAGTATATAAATAACACTGATTTAAAATCATCTTAGAGTTTAGTATGTCACAGCAGTGTTAGTTTAGTATCACTGAAATATTATTTTAGTTTTTATGATTTAGTTTTTATTTTTATATTTTCCATTTTCATTTTTATTGTAGTTAAAGTTTTAGCCATTTTGTTGTTTTTGTTATTTTTTATTAGTTATTGTTTTTAATTCATTTTTATTTCAGTTTTAGTTCTAGTTATATTAGCACATCAAGTTTAACTAAATGATAAAGAGAAATATATATTTCAAGTAATGAAAATGCTATCTTTTATGGTTTTAGTTTTAGTTAACTATAATAACTCTGTGTCACACCACAGGATATGTTTCTTAGAAGTTTCTCAGAAAACCTCATACTTGTGACTAAATCGGCTGTCGCATGACCAAAGATGGCCTTTGCCCAGAGTGGTACTATCAGCTGAAAATATGGCCTTTTGACCCCTTTCAAAATACACTGTATTAATTTAGTTCTGATACTAAACATATGTACATTTCTCAGTGGTTATTGAAAGACTAAGAAAAAAAAGAAGATTCTAAACAAGAATGTTTTAACATTAGCAGCTGGTCTTCAAAAATGTGTACATATGAGAGCCTGTTTGTGATGTAATGCTTGTGAATGTGCTGTAATAGCCCGCAATGGTCACAAAGGGGCACTATAGATACATGATCAGACTATGTAGGCCTATGGCAAGAAGCCTTGTGTTAATTTTACATCCCCTGGCCAGTTTCCTGAGTGTTGTTTTCACATGACTTGAGATGAGAATAATAAATATCATGCACAATTGATGTACATAAATACTCTGTATGTGCAATACATTTTTAGATTTGAAGAAAATTATTAAAAAAAATTGCAGATCATGTTAATCTATTTGGACTGACATTGTTGGAATTGTAATAATGCAGAACTTTGCATGTAGCATTTACTATAATACCATTGTAAGATGTGAGGAAAAGTAAATCATTCCCGTGATCCTGTGAATGATTCTGATGTGGCGGCAGTATAGGATGTTAAATGTTTTCACGCTTTTTACAGAAGATAAACAGTCTTCAGCTCTAAATAGTGTCAAACAGGAAGAATCATATGAGTAGGAAACCAACCCTACCACAGCCATACAGACACACGCCCACTCATCTAACTTCTCCAAGTGACTGATTTAGACTGCATAGACAGGAAGTAAGACTGACAATGTACCTAAGGTCAGTCCGCAATTCTCAGCAATGCATCTCATAGTCATTCAAACAGTTTAAAAGCAAAGGGGAATCAAGGGAACCTAAAGAAAGAGAGAGGGAGGAGAGAAAAACCAGATAAAGGCCAGCTGAAGAACCATGGAGGAGGACATCAGGAGAAAAGGGACGCTTTATTTTCATCAGCAACGCTTCGGCAAGGTGAGACTCTCAGTGTCCTTTCAGAGCTGTAAAACAAGGTAAACTAAAGACAAAATAACTTTCACACTCTTGTATGGCTGTGGATTCAACATGCATCGGCAGACTGAACGCTTCAAAAATCTGCGGCCACTGATACTGGCATAGAGTACAAGCGCACAAAATTGACCCCATTAACCAATGTATAAATATATTAAGAGCACAATTGTTTTCAACATTGATAATAATAATAATAATAAATGTTTCTTGAGCAGCAAATCATTAACTATATTAGAATGATTTCTGAAGGATCACTGAAAACTGGAGAAATGATACTTAAAATTCAGATTTACCATCACATGAATAAATGACATTTATTAAAATAGAACACAGTTATTTTAATTTTTTTTACTGTATTTTTGATTAAGTAAATGCAGCTTTGGTCACCGCAAGAGACCTCTTTCAAAAACATTTTTTACTGACCCCAAACTTTTGAAAGGCATTAAAAGAGAGAATATATCTATGACAAATATGAATGTGAATTACATTATGTAGGCTAAGTGATTTTAGTGCCTGTACAACAACTGTAGTTCATCATAGTAACTAACTAAAAGAGAGAGAAATTATTAAAATATTTTATAAATGTTAGATCATCCTAATAGCTAATCATCACTAACGTCAAACACTTTACATATTTATAATTTTAAACCTTTACAGAAATGTTTTGCTTGAAAGTGTTTTTGTGCCTTATTTCTTTAAAATAAAAAGGCTACATATTGGTTTGATATATTTGCTATGTAATGCAACAACATTTATGACCTTAGTGCAGTGTTTTTCAACTGGTGCGTCGCGAGTGTGTAGTCAAAGAAACAACAACCACAACAGAAAACGTTTAGAATTGTTCTAAATGTTTTTTTTTTCTTTTTTTTTTTTCTGATGCGAGACTTTTATTCTGAAAGACGTGCGTGAAAGTTGTTGACTCTTCTATCAGACGCAGTTTAAGTAAACCATCCCTGAGGAAAACGCGTTGCATGATTTTGTATCTTATGTCAGGTGAGATGTTGCCAGTCTATTTGTTAGTGTCATTATTCTAACATTATTTTCGTAACTTGTTTCTAAATAAAAAGTCTCTCACCTCAGAAAAAAAAGAAACTTTACAGTACTGTCATACGTACTCATTGCGCGCGCTCCTCAATTGCGTGCGCAAATGCGGAAATGAATTATAAAGAAATTACCCAAAAGCAAGGGAATAAAGAAGAAATAATAAAGTTAAAAGAAGTTCTAGGTCTAACTATAGTTTAGTTGTGAAGTAGCCTAGTCCATTTAAACTCTTTGCAAATAATATTTTATTTAAAATAAAATATTTTTGTACGTGTAATATGTTCAAAAAAAAAAAAAAAAAAAATATGAAGGTAATGTAACTTTTTAAACATATTTGTGTGTGTGTGAGTGAACCATTTTTTATAAATAAATTTGCTTGGTTCAAATTTAAAAAAAATTGGGTCATGGCTTAATGACCATGGCCAAACCAGTTGAGAACCACTGCTTTAGTGTATATATAGGCTGCATGTATTCAAATAGCACTAACCGAGCATATAACAGACTATAATGTGTGTGTGTCCTCTTCAGCGATGGAAGAAGGTGTGGTGTGTGGTGGCAGCCGAGGGCAGACGCAGCATCGCACGGCTGGAGGTGTACGAGCACAAACACTCCTCCATCAAACAGGGCTCCAGCAAACGCAAACCCGACTACAAACAGGTGATCCGGCTGCGAGAATGCATCCGCATATCAGAGAACGAGATGGCTGACTGCCCCAAAGACTGCGCCGCCTTTCTTCTTGAGACCTCAGACAAACTTTACGTCTTCGCTGCCCTCCATTCAGAGGTGAAGGGCTGGATCAGGAGTCTGTGCGAGCAGGCGTTCCCTGTAGGTTGAATGGCATCAAATCACAGCACATTATGATGATGAGTGTTTTTCTAATTGCTCGTAACACATAATGGACACTTTCAGATACAGATGTCACACTTTAAATCCTCTTAATGCTTTTTAGAACATCGAGGCTGAACAAAGATTACAGAGAGAGAGTTGCTGCTATTCTGAACCTGTAAGCAGAGAAATGCAGGAAAACTCAATCTATGACACGGCAGAGAGCGGTAAGCCAGTTCATGTCTCACTAACAACCGACATAGAAGTAATAAATGACAATAAAAATCACCCTCTTCTTTACAATTAATCTACCACCTTTAACCAGTGCTAGGTAGATAACTTGTAGCACAAATTGTAGTCAGTTACTGATTACAAATTACATGACAAAAATTGTAGTTAGTAATGTAATCTAGATTACTCATTTTAGGTCATGTATTTTGACTACATTTTGATTACTTTTTAGATGACTTTTGACCTAACTTGTTTATCATATTGATTTGAATAGGATAATCTTGTACCATATTGATATAAAAATACAGAGACTTAACTTAACTTATTAACTTAAAATCTAAGGGCTTACTTCAAGTAAATATATTAGGTCAAAAAGGTTCAGCTGACAAAAAATTTGGGAAATCCCTGCATTGCATATAACTATGAAACTAAATGAATTTGTATTTTTTTATGTGTTTGTCAGAAGCTGATTAGCAGTGTTGGGGAAAGTTACTTTTAAAAGTAATGCATTACAATATTGCATTACTCCCTAAAAAAGTAACTGATCACGTTACTTTTTATGAAAAGCAATGCATTACATTAATTTTCTCAACTGCGCTGGGCTTGCTTGTTTGTTTTTTAATAACAACAAAAAAAGTTCTATTTTTGGCAAATGTTAAGGCCCTTTACCACCAAAAGTGAAATGAATAACCCTCAGGCTGAAGGAAATGCATATTCACACCTGTACAGTAGAGAACACAGCTCAAACAAAACTTTCAGCTGTGCTGCCATTCTGAATTAAAGAAGAATAGGATACAGGAGAAGAAAGTTCAACACTCTTATTTCTAAATCTAATCTAAAGTAATTTTTGCTTATCATTATGGTTAAATCGGATCATTGAAGGTCAGCTGCAAAGACATTGGTTAATAAAGTGAGATTAAATACATAAAGTATATTTGTTTAATTTAATATAGTTAATTATTATAGGTTTGCGTAAAAAAACCTGAGTTTGCATTTCACTGTTTTCATTCATTTTAAGGAATACTGAATGTTTTCAAGTGAGATGAGTAAATGCGTGTTCACATTTAGTCTAGAACTACAATAACCATCATGTTCACACAGCGCACACAACACCTCTGCTCTTTATTTCTCTCAACATGGGGAAAGGAGAGCTGCTAGTCAATAAATGTGAAAAAGTAACTTGCGATATTTATTTGAAAAAGTAACTTAGATATTTTGTTGTAAATTGAAAAAGTAATGCGTTACTTTACCAGTTACTTGAAAAAAGTAATCTGATTACATAACTCAAGTTAATTGTAATGCGTTACCCCCAACACTGCTGATTAGATATGAAATGTTGCAATGTTGAGAAAACACTTAAATGATGACCCTAAGATACTGCAAACCCAAGGGTAAACTTGCTCAGTTTAACCCTTTCACGCATTAAGAAATAACTTGTATATGTTTAAAAAGGTTTTTTTTACTTGGAACTTGGAATATTTATTTATTTATTTATTTATTTTAATTGAAACTGTAATGCATGGTCACCGGACATGATGGGTGAGGGTGATTCATCATTGTTTTGAAGGTCTCCTACAACAGGTTTACATGCATACAAGGTCATAAAAAACACTTTTGTCAAAATGCACTGCAGCGTTACCGCTTTTCTCAGTGTCTGAAACGGTTCAATAAAGGATTCATTCTCTCTGAACCTCTCTTTTCTAAGAGCCTACTTTACTCTGATTGGTCTGATGGGCCTGTCTGTTGTGATTGGTCTACCGCGTACAATGTTTGTTAGAACCTAAGGTGTGCTCAGGCCATGTCATAATTACAAGATTCCAACTTGTAAAATGTGTTCACGTCCTCATAGAACTCGTAATTACAGCTTGTAAATGGGCATTTTCTGAAAGCTCCGACTTGTACCACCTGACTGCTGCAGATTCATTTAGGCGTTGATAGTGTTGCCACGGAAAGGCATAATTATAAGTGAGAGGACGTGAAAAGTTCCGAGTAGAACGTCACGTGTTTTCATCTCAAAATTACGGTAATTATGACATGGCATGAACACAGCACAAAATGCCCATTACCATATATGAATTTCAGTTCCGGAATCTTTCTCAGCACTTTATACACATTGATACGAACCATAGGCGCCGATTTATGTTTCTGCAAGTGGGTGCCCACACTACATTCACAAACCACTGTATTACACACTACATGAAAGATAATATTCGAAAAAGCATAATAGGGGCACTTTAAATTATTATTATTATTATTATTTTTTTTTTTGCAAGTTTTGTGTATTTAGAAAGAATTTTTTTTCTTAAAACAAACAATATTAATGTTTTATTACGCAATAATTATCTTAGTCTATTAGCTATTTCATATAGCTAGATACTACTTTACTGCAGCTCACCCTAACACGTAATATTAGTGATGTTGGAGGAACAGAGAGGAGAGAGAGAATCTATTTTAGTTTGTCCTATTGCAAGGACGAACAGCCTCTTTTTCAAGCGAAACCTCAGGCCTGAGTCAAATTGCCCATTTGGGCCACAGGTGGCCAACCTTGATTCCATTAAAGGACAGGAAAGAGGGGACACTGTTTTCAGGTGTATGTATAGAGTGCGCTCATTCAGAGGAGACGACAAATGAAATGAAGCAGAGGGATGCAAGCTGTCCTCAAATTCACCCAAGGCTACTTCTTATTGACTTCCTGCTTCTTCCTTTTCATCTTGTTCAAGATTTCTATTGGTCCCTGAGTATCATTGACAACAGGGCACTTCTTCTGTGGCGCTCGCTAAGGCAAGCATCACTAGCACTATTACTAAGATTTTGGTGTGTAACTTATCCCAGACATAAATGAAAAGCAACTAGAGTTGTGATTTTCCCCTGGTGGACAGTAAAACAGCCCAAAACTCCCATAGAGTTACTTTGAAAGAGGGTCATCTGGATTGGTGAAGAAGTAGCTAGGAAAACACCAGCAACAACCTAGCAATTGTCTAAACCACCAACAAGTGCTAGCATTGTACAACCTGTGACTTTTGCACGGGCATTGTGTGTGTGTGTGTGTGTGTGTGTGTGTGTTACAAATAAAAACCATTAGCTTTAAATGATGTTGTTCAAATGGGCATTGAGTGTCACTGCCTGACATAATTTCTGACTTGTTTTTGGGCCAGAAGAGCAGTTGGTGCAAAATAGCTCTAACTTCCGTTTTATCACTTCAGGTAAAAGATCTCAGACTGTCATGAGGGCTCTGTCTGGGTTTCGTTGTGCAAGTTTCTAGAGCAGCACATGTAGACAGAATGACATAAAGGAGAGGAGAGAGAGCGAGGAAATGGGGAAGAGAGGTGGATGAAACTTGTTTGACTGTACTTCATGAACTTCAAGATGTTTCTATTTTCATCTAAGGAGGGAGGGGAGGAGTGACGCATCACTTCTTCATTTTCCTGTACGCCATGCCATTATACAAAACAGTTCTTTAAGTATTGACTTCTCCCTTGACAAATAAGAAGAGGGAAAAAAAATATGTGTGTATATATATATATATATATATATATATATATGTATACACATACAGTGCTTAGCGTAAATGAGTACACATATTGTTTAAAAGTAACATTTTAAACAATATCTCAATGAACACAAAAACAATTTCCAAAATATTGACAAGACTAAGTTTAATATTACATCTGTTTAACTTATAACATGAAGGTAAGGTTAATAATATAACTTAGAGAACAAAATTTTCAGTTTTACTTAAATTAGGGTGATGCAAAAATGAGTATACACCCCACTGAAAGTCTCTAGAGCAAAGCTAAATTTTAGACTACAAATGTCTAATTTAACAAGATTTCAACCACAGGTGAGTCTAATTATTCATTACACAGGTGTCCAGCAGACAGTTGACTATAAAAGGGTGTTAAAACCCCTTCCCATTTCATGCTGTCAGCAATGGCACCACATGGAAGAGAAATGTCACAAGACCTGAGAAAGAAAATAATTTCTTTACACCAGAAAAGTGAAGGCTACAAGAAGATCAGCAAAGCTTTACTTATCAGTCAGAATACTGTAGCAAAAGTGGTACAAAAATTTAAAAAAGATGGATATGCAACCATCTCACAGAGACGTCCAGGTCGTCCACGGAAGTTAACACCTCGACAGGAGCGTCTTCTGATGAGAAGGGTTGAAGAAAATCGGCATGCAAGTTCACAGCAGTTATCTAAAGAAATAGAAAGCCAAACTGGGGTGACTATTTCCCGTGACACAATACGGCGTACACTGCAGAGGAATGGCATGCATGGGTGCCGTCCACGAAAGAAGCCTCTCCTAAAGCCCAGGCACAAAAAAGCCCGCCTAGAGTTTGCCAGGGCCCATGCTGACAAAGATGAAGACTACTGGGACTCTATACCCTGGAGTGAAGAGTATATTCTGAAGAGACAAGTTGAACATCACTCTCCATCCAGCATCCAGTCTCTAAAAGAGGTCATTCTTGAAGAATGGAAAAAGATAGATGTTGCAAAATGTCGCCAACTTGTTCATTCCATGCCTAGAAGACTTGGTGCTGTCATTAAAAATCATGGAGGCCATACAAAGTACTAGATGTAGTAGTTTTTGTTGTGGGGTGTACTCATTTTTGCATCACCCTAATTTGAGTAAAACTGAAAAATGTGTAATCTAAGTTATATTGTTAACCTTACTTTCATGTTATAAGTTAAACAGATGTTATATTAAACTTAGTCTTGTCAACATTTTGGAAATTGTTTTTGTGTTCATTGAGATAGTTTAAAATGTTACTTTTCAAAGGGGGTGTACTCATTTACGCTGAGCACTGTATATATATAAATATATATAGATATATACCGTTCAAAAGTTTGGGGTTGGTAAGTTTTCTTAATGGTTCTGACTCAACTACTGAAAATGTGAGGTCATGTCAGATGCATTGCATTATGGGATGCAGTATCCCACACGGCATCCTCAGTTGCATACTACACATTTAGGCCTTTATCATATTCTCTTCATTCATAACATTTACATACTTTACACTGTATTTGCCAGAAATAATAAGAGTATTATACTAGTATGCTATTTTGAACATATAGTCTCAATTTCCAGTGTCCTTGGTTGAGGACTGAGCAAATAGCTTTTAATTATGAGCAAATTGCTAGACTTGGCAGAACATGAAGTGATTATGTTCATCATCCTTCTCTTAACTGTCTCTTAATGTCTCTTATATTTCATTTTCTCCGATGTACATTTTACAAAATGGCTATTATTCATATAAACTGTACAAATTAAGACATCTTTGTATGGAAAAGATCTCAATCTAGTTGTCAAGATGACCTGAAATGCTTCACCATCTAGCTGCCAGTCTCTGAAACTCAAAGTGATGGTAAGTTTAAAGATGCTAGAGGTCAAATTCGCTGCAGTTTAAGAATAATTGGATTGCAACCACCCCCTGATTAGATGAGCAGAACTGTTTCAAGTCAGTAGATTGTGGGTGGTGTATGATGTTTTGTATAGAAGCTCGACATCACAGAAAAAAACCTGGGAGCAGGTGGAAACTATGTTCAACTGCATCCCTGAAGGAGTGACATTCACATAATCAGAGAGGCAAACAGGCAGGCATCCATCTTCATGTTTACTTTAAACGACATCAATGATCTATTATTATTTATTTGACCAGTCTTTGAATGTTTCCAAGTGTTTATGTCACTGGTTTTGAAGGTCGCATGATTAACAGTGTAAGCAAAGCAACATATTATTAATTTATATATATGAAATATGATATAAAAAGATGAATATCTATCTATCTATCTATCTATCTATCTATCTGTCTGTCATCTACACTGTTCAAACTACTGTTCAAAATAAAAATAAATTCATATTTTAATACTTTTATTCTGCAAGGATGCATTAAATTGCATCTTTGCAGAATAAAAGTGACAGTATAAATCATTTATAATGTTACTATATATATATATATATATACATAGTCAAACCAAAAATGATTCAGATACTAGATATAGGATAGCAAAATAAACTGTGACATATTATACCCAAAAATTCTTCATACAGTGTACTACCAGTAAAATTTATAAAAATTTGGGACCAAAAATTATTCAGACACTTTGACCTGACCATGTTTTGCTTAAGTGTTATCTGACATAATTAAGATTAATTTTTTCTGACACAGTTTAACTCTGAGATCTTGTCATATTTTATTACCATTTTTTTAAACTATAGTGAATAGACTGTAATAATGAATGAAATTTTCAAGGTGTCTGAATAAATTTTGGTTTGACTGTATGTCACCCTGAAAAATGTTAGATGCATTGCATTGTGGGATACAGTCATGTATACATGACACATGTCATGTGCTCTGTCAAATACTAAACATTTAAGCAAATGCAGTATTTCAGTGCATACAGAACATTTGCATACTTTGCACACTTTTATACTGCACACTGCACTGCAATAGTAAGAGAAGTATGGTAGTATAATTTTCTGAACATAGCAAAACTGAAAAGATTAGTGGCGTCAGATGAAGATAGATTTCTAAAGACAAACAGTATGTATTGGGTCAGCAAACCTAGTATTGTAGTTCCTGTTGTATATGTTTAGCCGATAGATGCAACACCCATGGGCCAGATAGGAAGGAAGTGGTATGGTTTTCACTGATCTATTGTTTTTTTGAATCAAGCAGCTCGCAGCTGGGATCGCATTTATCGTGCCTTTCCTTCCCAAGAAGCCCCCGACTCATCTACTGAATCCGCTGCTGCAGTCTCTGAATCATATTTATGCAGGTGTTACAGTTTCACATTGAGGTGAACTTCACACTGACATTGTGGTGGTCTCTAATAATACCGTCTGTGCTGCTGTGGTTTGACTGTGCCTTTGATAACACTGTGGGTTTAAAGCGTAAAACACGAACAGACAACCAACCAATTAGTGGCAAAAATGTTTTTGATCATGCATTGTTTGTGATGTTTGAAATTAGCAAACAGATGACACTTAAGGCATGCAAAAATAAATATATACATATGCACAATTACACTACCGTAACAAAATGTATGGCTAATTAATGTATCGTCTCTTCTGATCTGCGTAATATGCTGATGAACAGGGGTATTAAGACTCTTTTTAATCAGTGACCCAACAATCAGAGGCTGATTAACACTTGGCAGATCTCATCAAACACCCTTGAAATCAAGATGGGCACTGGGAGTCAATTTACCATAAATGAACACATAAAAGTAATTGTTAAGTCCTGCTTTGCACCAAAGCACAAATCAAATCAGGAAAACATGATAAAAACAAAACATTTGCATGATTCACACCCCCCCCCCCCCCAATTGACAACTTGGACACCTAAACAAAACTCCTTGACAACAGCTCTATTAAAATCAAGGGCGTTCAAGTGAATGATGGTGGCGTACAATAAAGAGACAATAGCTCTATTTCAGATCCTAGTGTGCTGCGTTGCTGCCTACATGGACACTTAAATGTAATGGAACCTCAAAAGTGACAGATTTGAAATGTCACATTATACAAATTGTGCTTATCACCCAAACTGTATGAGAGACTTAGTTCACAATTGATTTTAATTGGTTAGCAAGTTGCAAATGTTGAGCAAAATAGTTAGTTTTAATTAGACAACACTATTTTACTGAATGAAGTATATTGATAATCAACATTTATCTCAGTTTGTCCTCCATTTTGGATGGATTTTGTCTGTAAAAAAGGCATTATGGGATTGCCTTCTCTACAAAGGATATATGCAATGCTGAATTTGGCCAAAATTAGGTGTTTTATATTTTGGAACATTTTTTGTGTGCGTGTGTGTGTGTGTCAGGAATGCAGCTGAGATGTCTTTAAATGTTGTCTATGTAGTCAGCTCACTAGGTTTTCAAACAGAGCCAATGGTCGGATTTTGTTTTCTACAATTGGTGCATGCAAGTCTTCGTGAAAAGTTCGTATTTACGAGTTGGGACTTACGATCAGGTGCGTTCAGATCACTTTGGTTGGACAAAGATAGCAATGTACCTTTTCTACAAAAAAATAAAAACTAAAAAAAAAAATACAGCTAATTTGTATAAAGTTTTATGTTTTGGTACGGATCTGCTTATGCCACACTGACTGTCATGTTTAGGGGGTGAACTTTCATGCTTTTTTTTAAATAAATAAATAAATAAGTAAATACTTACATTACATACGATACATAAAAAGTACATTTCCATATAAATTCATACGAAATCGTTGTTTTCTCATGAGAACAGGTTTAAGACGCTGCCCAGCTAACAGGGAACGTTCTCTGAACTTTGGCTAATGTTATGGCAAGGCTCTCTCAAAGTTATGAACAAACATTCTTCCAGTAACATTAATAGAATTTTTGTTCAAAGTTATCTGGTCTTTAATAATGTTCTCAAAACGTTAGCACAAAACGTTATTTATACATTGTTCTGGAGCTTTTTTTGTTTCAGTTCATCTAACGTTTTATTAAAGAAGTTACTACCTGTTTCAGAATGATCAGAGAACATTCAAAAGTAACATTCCCATAATGTTTGCAAAATTATAAAATAGAATGTTCCCTTTAACATTCGTATAAACAAGAAAAATAAAAAAAGTTTTGAACGTTCAGAGAACATTCAGAAAACATTTTAATAACTTAATGGGAACATGTTCTTAGAACATTTTTGTTAGCTGGATGTAAACTGAATTGCTATTCTATTGTATTTTGCAAATGCAGCTTAGCTAGTTTTACTGTAAATGAAAAAAAAACTAAACAAATAATTTCATACATTTCAACAAATTTACCATATATTTTAACTACAGATGCATCCACTGACACAACCCCAACTCAGAACCCCAACCTTGTGGTGGTGTTCATGTGTGTTCAACTCATAAATACAATCTTTCCAACATTACTCGAACGCACCACATGCATGTGTGTGTATTTTTGAGGTTATTGTGGTTTGGCAATAAGTTCCTGCTTATTTTTTTCTTCTAAATTTATGATGTTTAGTTTTAAGTAACTCAAATCATACATATGATTCAATAACATTACAACAGGAGTAAAAACAAAATATATGCATACACCTGAATGATTGTTAATCCAGCGAAAGTACATTGTTTGCACAGATAAGAGTACTTATGCACAATTTATTAGTGAATAACATCTGCTGATGTATCTAAACTTTTACTACTGTGTTAAGCTGGGTGCACACTGTGCGATTTATAATACCTTTATGATTGTCAGATTGTACGAACATGATCCTCATGTCACACTGTGGGATCTCAGCTGTCCTATATGTCAGACTGTACGACAGTTAAGACGCGTTAAAAACGGACGCGCGCTTGAAAACTTGTCCGGAGTTTTACATCATCAACCCAGTGAGCTGCATTACACGCGGGACTGAAATGGTGGCTAACAAAGAAATCTCTAGCGTTAATTTTGATCACGGCTTATCTTGAAAAAACGAAGACAATTTGACGTTTGTCGTAGGAGAAGTCACACTGCAGGACTGTGCGCCAAATCTTCTGACACTGCCAGAATTTCGTCGGAGGTAAAATTTGATCTCAACAGTCATTAATCGGCTGTCGGTGAACATGTCAAACTAGCGATCAAAGACTACAGATTTTTGCCTAGGATTATAGGAATCTTTTAGGATTCTCAAAATTTGTCTCAGACGACCAAATCGTGGCCAAAATCGCACAGTGTGCACCTGCCTTTAGTGTTACTAATCAATCTAATGAAGAAGACATGCAAAGGACAAAATAAAATGATTCTTCTTCATCGTCCAGTTAAATCTGAAGCTTAAAATCTGACACTAGCTATACAGCATGTGTCCAGTGAGTCATCCAAGTGAACAGAGTCGTGCTTGATGCGTGTGTCACCTGTATCTCCAGATAGCATGAGAACTGTGCACGGCTGCATGTAACAGTCTCCCTCAGCAGCACTGCAAACGAGAGCGAACAGGAAAAACAAGTAAATTTGACATTCACGGTCATGGGTGAGGCCTCACAGGGCAACAAGCCAACAGTCTGAGAGCTTGTTTCATCCTGGAAGATGTAGAGCGAGGAGGAAGAGGCTCAGAAAATGACAGCTGTGAACATCAACCGAAGGAACAAAGGCTGAACTTAGACGGGGCTGCCTTCTCTGACTTCTTCCTGCTCCTGTGGACATCCAATTTTGAATTTCAAAGCTATCTCCAGAGGAAAAGCAATAGGTTGTGTTCCCTGCTGACTTCGGGTGCAAGCCTACGTTTCAGTGACTTCAGCTATATTGTCCTTGCACCCATACGAAAAGTTCATAAGTTGAAACTGGGGGAGTGAATGCAAATATTTAATTGAACATCTAAAGTAATTTACTTACCCTTTATGATGTTCCAAACTCTTATGACTTTCTTTTTTCTGTTACACAAAAGGAGAAGTTTAGCAGAATGCTCACAGAGCTCTTTTTTCATGCAATAAATTAGTTGGTGATTTATACTGTAAGATTCAAAAATAACATAAATCATCACTGAAAATCATAAAATCAACACAAAAGTATCATAAAAGTAGTACAAGTAGGACATATGTCGTGCATTTGTCACAATTAATGACATGACGCAAAAAACCAAAGGCTTTTTGGCTGTTTGGCATAAATGACGTCAAACTGCATCTAAACGTATATATATATTTTAAATGAAAACAAGTTTAGGTGAGAATTGAGAGCTTTGGAAGGGTGAACAATGACTAATATTTTGTACTGTTCCTCATTTCATGGTGTTTTTAGGGGCTGTTCACACTGCACAAGACAAGATATTTACGTTTTTTGTTTTTTTTTCCTGATTTCATTTTGTGCTAACATTTACAAGTTTCTTTTGTCTTGCAGTTCGAGATTTTCTGGTTATAGCAGTGGGCACAGAGGCTGCCATTCGGTGCAATCTGTATGGGGACTATATCCTTACTCCCCTGCCAGACTGCTTAATCCTGAAGGACGTTAAAACTAAGAAAGAGCTTTTCAAATGGCCATACTGTTACATAAGGAAGTTTGGACAAGACACGGTAAGCTGGGGTTACTTTAAATTTGTGGTCAATGACATAGTGCTGTGCTATCTATTAATTTATGGAAAAAAAAAAAAACTATATACAGGTGCATCTCAATAAATTATAATGTCGTGGAAAAGTTCATTTATTTCAGTAATTCAGCTCAAATTGTGGAACTCGTGTATTAAATAAATTCAGTGCACACAGACTGAAGTACTTTAAGTCTTTGGTTCTTTTAATTGTGATGATTTTGGCTCACATTTAACAAAAACCCACCAATTCACTATCTAAACAAATTAGAATACTTCATAAGATCAAAAAAAAAAAAAAAAGGATATTTTAAACAGAAATGTCAGGCTTCTGAAAAGTATGTTCATTTCTATGCACTCAGTACTTGGTTGGGCCTCCTTTTGCATGAATTACTGCATCAGTGTGGCGTGGCATGGAGGCAATCAGCCTGTGGCACTGCTCAGGTGTAATGGAAGCCCAGGTTGCTTTGATAGCGGCCTTCAGGTCATCTGCATTGTTGGGTCTGGTGTCTCTCATCTTCCTCTTGACAATACCCCATAGATTCTCTATGGGGTTCAGGTCAGGCGAGTTTGCTGGCCAATCAAGCACAGTAACACCATGGTCATTGAACCAGCTTTTGGTACCTTTGGCAGTGTTGGCAGGTGCCAAATCCTGCTGGAAAATGAAATCATCTCCATTAAGCTTGTCAGCAAAGAAAGCATGAAGTGCTCTAAAATTTCCTGGTAGATGGCTGCGTTGACTGTGGACTTCAGAAAACACAGTGGACCAACATGGCAGCCCAAATCATCACTGACTGTGGAAGCTTCACACTGGACTTCAAACAACATGGTTTCTGTGCCTCTCCACTCTTCCTCCAGACTCTGGGACCTTGATTTCCAAATGAAATGCGAAATTTACTTTCATCTGAAAAGAGGACTTTGGACCACTGAGCAACATTCCAGTTCTTTATCTCCTTAGCCCAGGTAGGACGCTTCTGATGTTGTGTTTGGTTCAGAAGTGGCTTGGTACGTGGAATGTGACGGTTGTAGCCCATTTCCTGAAGACGTCTGTGTGCGGTGGCTCTTGATGCACTCCAGCTTCAGTCCACTCCTTTTGAAGCTCTCCTAAGTTCTTAAATTGGCTTTGACTGACAATCTTCTCAAGCCTGCGGTCATTCCTTTCACTTGTACACCTTTCCTACCACACTTTTTCCTTCCAGTCAACTTTCCATGAATATGCTTTGGCACAGCACTCTGCGAACAGCCAGCTCTTTCAGCAATGACCCTCTGTGGCTTACCCTCATTGTAGAGGGTCTTGATGATCGTCTTCTGGACAACTGTCAAGTCAGCAGACTTCCCCACGACTGCTGTTGGGATTACTGACCTAAACCCAGTATTTATACCCTGAGAATGGTAATTTAATAGAACTTGAAATTAAATATTCTAATAATTTAAGATACTGATTTTTTGATTTTGATGAGCAGCAAGCTGTAATCATCAAAATAAAAACAAAAAAGTCTGGAAATATTTTACTTTATGTCTAATAAATCTAGAATATATTTAAGTTTTACTTTTTGAATTAAATTATCAATTTTCATGATATTCTATTTTATTGAGATGCACCTGTATATATATATATATATATATATATATATATATATATTATATTGATATATACATTTATATATTAAGGGGTGTAATGTCCACAAAAAATATGATTCGGAACATATGCTTGGTTTTGAAGTCACGGCTTGGTATGTTTTCGGTACAGCAGGGGAAAAAACAAACAAACAAACAGGATAATCCTGTATGTGAAAACGTAAATACTTGAATGAATTTGTAACATTTACAAGTAAGTATACAACTGTAAGATGTAAGTTGCGTGCTGAGGAAAATGCGTCTTAAATACATTAAACAACTGGCAAGTCATGTAGGTTTATGATTTAGTTTAAAGCACTTGATATAAAGCACGTCTCATGTTTAAGACAACTTGGATCACACACTTATCCAGTAGCAGCTCACTCTGTGTCCATCAGTTGTGATCGCAACATCGAATAACCCTAACCCTCCTAGCCCTTTCGCACGTAAGTTTAAAATTTTCTGGCTGACCCCCCAGCGTGAGTTTTTTTAAGGCGACCGTTATTTAGAACTTATCACTTTATTGTTTCCTTGGTGACGCGTCATTGCTTGTCACATAACTCACCACAGCGCTGTATGACTGATGATCTGTTTTTATTTAATTTTTCCTTTTTTATTCAAAATATTCACAATTTTGTTAGCTATAGCATGAAATATCTGATATTCCGATTGTAAAATATGTGCAAGTGGATGTGTTTTGCTGTTTAAACACCTTTATAACGAGCCATATGCGCGATGGGCGCCGCCATGTTAGTTTGCGCCGCACAGAGAATCGGATCTGTTGGATTTACAACACGTGAATTCATCCACTTCTTCCGAAATACATGAAAGTAAGTGAGCCAGTTAACTGGGGAAGAATAGAATAAACTTTAACGTTACTTTCACAATGTGTATCTGATATGAATAAAACGTGTCGTCTAATTATAATGGAAAGGGTTGTTATTTCCGCTTCTATAGACATCATTGTGTATTATACAAACTCTAAATATATTGTTTTGTTAGTACTCATGTGTATTTAAATGTCTGAAACCTAAAATAAACATTATTTGGTTGAAAACACTGCATATATGTGATATATGAAAGCGCTGCGCGCGTCCGTCTCTGGTTTAGCGCCAGCCAAAGCGCGCAAGCACATTTGAATTTGGCAGTTGATCACGTGAGGCGCTGAACGTTCTAATCACACCGGTGTGATTGTACCAAAGACATAATAACACAAGACGCGTCACTCGTACTGTTTTGAATGGGAGAAAGTGCAAAGCGCAATATGGCGGAATAAGTCCCGCCTTCTAAATAAGAGCCAGTCGCCGATTGGTAAAGTCATCGCGTCACTGCAGCGGCAGTTAGAAGCTCCGGTTTCTATAGAAACAGTCAGACGCGCGCCTCCGAAATGATAGAGACGAGACGCGCATTTAGGACTGCGCATGCGTATTAGCTTGAGCCAGCTTGAAAAATACCGTTTTTTGTCATGATTCGAGCGTTTAGAAAGAAAATTTGAGACAGTTGTTGTCAGATTTCATTGGTGATTTCAAATATGAAATTTAATCGAAAGCTTGGCAAACAGCTTTGGAGAATTTTATGTTTCCCCATTCAAAGAGATAGGAGCTGCACTTGGCCGCCGAGTAAAATGACTTGTCTTAAAGGGACTTTGATTGTACGCTCCTGCAACCAGCCAGCCAAGACTGATCACACCGGTGATCAATAGAACTTTCTATTCTATATATATACGGTCCCAAAATGGAGTTTGCTAGCCCTTTGACGCGTACGATAACGGTATTTTTCAGGCTGGCTCAAGCTAATACGCATGCGCAGTCCTAAATGCGCGTCTCGTCTCTATCATTTCGGAGGCGCGCGTCTGACTGTTTCTATAGAAACCGGAGCTTCTAACTGCCGCTGCAGTGACGCGATGACTTTACCAATCGGCGACTGGCTCTTATTTAGAAGGCGGGACTTATTCCGCCATATTGCGCTTTGCACTTTCTCCCATTCAAAACAGTACGAGTGACGCGTCTTGTGTTATTATGTCTTTGGTACAATCACACCGGTGTGATTAGAACGTTCAGCGCCTCACGTGATCAACTGCCAAATTCAAATGTGCTTGCGCGCTTTGGCTGGCGCTAAACCAGAGACGGACGCGCGCAGCGCTTTCATATATCACATATATGCAGTGTTTTCAACCAAATTTTATGTATATATATACACATTCAAATGATCAAAATAAAATTGATCAAAAGTGACAGTTGTCAAATATGGTTGTAGTAGTAATGAGCACAATGAAAGGAGTAAAAAAACAAAAATAGTCTTTATTAAATCTGCAACGAAAAACTCAGTAGACCGTAGGAGTAAACGTAAACACAACCACGATACCTGACAAAGACACTAGGCTGATTTATACTTCTGCATCGGACCTACGCCGGAGCCTCTGCGCCGTAGGCCATGCGTCTGTTTTCATTTATACTTCTGCGTCGTTGTCCGCGTCGACGTGCATGCAGACCACTAGTAGGCAGTGTCTGCGGTCATGTTGCGTATCAAGGCAAAAGCTGAAGAAGAAGCAGCTTGTCATGTATGTTGTCAGAGAAGCTTACAAATAGAAGCGGCCGAGAAGCGGCAAATAGGTAACGACTTTTGTTGCAGTATGACTGCATGTGTCCCCTGAAACAGAGCATTTTTTCATTCCTATGGAAGTTGAAAACGCTCGCTCTTCTCCGAGTGTTCCGTGCCAGTTTTTTGACCTGAGGTAGGGGTTCTAGCAGACCAATCACAGCGCTTGCGGTCCATGTAGAATTGACGGGTTGTTACATTTTTGAAGAGGTGCACGTCAGGTTACGCGTGGTACACACAGCCTATGCCGTAGCTACAGCGTACACTCGACGCAGAAGTATAAATCAGCCTTAAGGAAACATAGGGCTTAAATACATGAGGAGAGTAATCAACATGAACAGAAACAGGTGTTTGGAACTAATTAACAAATAAGGAAACTAACTAGGGAACACAGGCAAAACAGAACAGGGAAAACAGAACCAAAACATAATGAAACTAACAACAGTAAAGATATACAAACAGTATTACACAAGATTTCCATTTCAAATAAGTGCTTCCTTTTGAACTTTCTATTCATCGAAGAATCCTTAAAAAAGTATCACAGTTTTCACAGAAATATCAGCACAACTGTTTTTAACATCAATAATAATAGAAATATTTATTGAGCAGCAAATCCACATATTAGAATGATTTCTGAAGGATCATGTGACACTGAAGTGATGGCTACTGAAAATTCAACTTTGTCATCACAGGAATAAATTAGTAGAAAGTAGAAAACAGTTATTTTAAATTATAATAATATTTCACAATATTACTGTTTTACTATGTATATATGTAATATTTTAACAAGTGGTGCAGTCAACATGCAGAAAAAAAACCCCTTAAAACAGGAAATGGCACCATGTCATATCACCAGTGTAATATCTACACTTTTGTGCACACGTATTCAAGGTAAAAGGAAAAAGCTTTTACTTGGTTATACCACATTATATTTTTAATTAAATTACAGTTTCTTGAAAATAGTTTAAAGTTTTTTTTTTTTTTAACTATGAAACCAACATGAATACAAATATTCCATTGTAATGTTTCCTTTCCTTTATCTTGCCATTGATCCTTTGATTTAAATGTCATTTTTCTTCACTTTTTAATTTCAAAAGAGCGTTAGTGTTGTCATTGTGCAGGTGTGAGATTTTTTTTAATAACAATTTCCTCATTTAAACATATTGAATTTAATTTGCATGCCTTTTCTCATGGGAAATAAACAGCCTTTCTTTATTAACGCCTGAGTGATTATGGATAAACATCTCTGGTCTAAAATAGATTTCATAACTTTCCCTTCTCTTTTCTTTCCCTCAGCTGTCTTTTTCCTTTGAGGCTGGTCGCAGATGTGAGTCCGGCGAGGGGAATTTTGAGTTTGCAACCCATCAGGGTGAAAGACTGTTCAATGTTGTCAGTGCAGCCATCCACAATCTACCCAGACCCTCCACAGCAAAGTCGAACAGCCTTGACCATGCAGAACAAAGTAGAGTTCAAGAAACCGTGGCCATGGATGAAATGTACGACGACGCCATAGTGAGTCAAGCGTCTGACTTTTTACCTGAGGCCAAGATGCAGAGAGCACTTCAGAAACCATCAAAAATGCTCAACCCTGCTTGGAGGAGCTTTTCTTTGAATGCAATAGAGCCACAAAGCGAAAGTCAAGTTACGAGCATTGACACCGACTTTGAGAATAAGGAAGCAGTCTACGCTACAGTGTCAAAAGCTCAGCCAAAAGCCACTTCCCCTACAGACCCTAAAATGCACTGGCAAAACCTGAAAAAAGCTCTCCAGCAGTCTGCATTTCTCCGAGACTCTTTCGAGACCAACGCTGACATTTCGCAGTTGTCTGATTTTGCAATTTCCCGGGAAGAGGATGCACATGAAGAGATGATGACCGCAGAAGATTTGACTGACTTGTTGGGTGATTCCATCCAGCATTTAGCAATTAATGACGCATTACAGAACATCAGTGCAGAACCAATTTATGCAGATCCACAGGACGTCCAAGCCAGAGCTGAGTGGGTTGTCAGTCCTGAGTATGGTGAACCAGAGGAGGTCATTGAGGCTAATCAAAGAGCTCATGATGGGGCAGACCACCTAGCCGAGCATGACTTCTTCTACAGCCCACAGGCCATGGCTGCCCTCTCCAACCCCATGCAAAGTCCAGATGATATGTATTCAACTTATGACAATTTGAGTTTGAAGGGGAGGCAAATGTAACATGGCATTTCTCAGTAAAAACCAAGGGAGGTCATTAATAAGAATTGTGCCTGTTGAATATACACTATATGGACAAAGGTTTTGGAACAGTTATCTTAATTATTGAATTCAGGTGTTTCAATCAGACCCATTGCCACAGGTGTATAAAATCAAGCACCTAGCCATGCAGTCTGCATTTACAAACATTTGTGAAAAAAAATTGATCATTCTGAAGAGCTCCATAAATTCAAGCATGGTAATGTGATAGGATGCAACCTATGCAATAAGTCATTTCATGAAATTTTATCTCTGCTAGATATTCCACGGTCAATATTATTGAAAAGTGGAAGCATTTAGGAACAGCAGCAACTAACAGAGCGGAGACCATGTAAATTCACAGAGCGGGGTCACCGAGTGCTGAAGCGCATGGTGCATAAAAGTCGCCAACGTTTCGCTGATTCCATAGCTGAAGAGTTCCAAACTGCCACTGGCATTAACTCTTTCCCCGGCATTGATGGAATTTAATGTAATTTATGAGACAGCGCTTCCCCACCATTGACGGAATTTTCCAGCAATCCATGTTTTCACTGTTATATGGTAGGGGGCGCTATTACGCATCTTCTGAAAGAGTACAGAATCTCTGGATCAAAACACAGGAAAAAAAGAAGCAGAAACAAGCGATAAAACCATTGCTTATGCATGTTGTAGTCTTTGACAAAAACACGATTTTTTCAGCTTTTTGTTCAGAATGTTGGGGGGGTTAAATGCAGAGGCTCTGTTCATTCTTTTGATATATTACATGTTTAGATATTCAAACAACAAAATATTCTGAGGGCCTTGAAAGTTTTGTGAAAATGATCAAAAATGCTGGCGGTGACTGGCAACTTTTAAAAAAAAAAAAAAAAAGAAAATGGAAAGAGTTAATATCAGCACAAAAACTGTGAGCTTCATGGAATGGGTTTCCATGGCTGAGCAGCTGCATGCAAGCTTCACATCACCAAGTACAATGGCAAGCGTCAGATGGAGTGGTGTAAAGCACGCCGCCAATGGACTCTGGCAGTGTCCCAGCTGTGGTGGAGGAGGGATAATGGTATGGGGCTGTTTTTCAGGGGTTGGGCTAGGCCCCTTATTTCTAGTGAAGAGAAATCTTAATGCGTCAGCATGCCAGACATTTTGGACAATGCTATGCTTCCAGCTTTGTGGGAACAGTTTGGGGAAGGCTCTTTTCTTTTTGCATGACTGTGCACAAAGCAAGGTCTATAAAGACACGGTTGGATGAGTTTGGTGTGGAAGAACTGGCCCGCACAGAGCCCTGACCTCAACCCCATAGAATACCTTTGGGATGAACTGGAACAGAGATTGTGAGCCAGACCTTCTCAACCCACATCAGTGCCTGACCTCACAAATGCTCTAAAAAATTCCCACAGAAACACTCCAAAATCTTGTGGAAAGCCTTCACAGAAGAGTGAAAGCTGTTATAGCTGCAAAGGGGGATCAATTCCATATTAATGTCTATGTATTTAGAATGCAATGTAATTATAGTCCCTGTTGGTATAATGGTCAGGTGTTCCAATACTTTTGTCCATATAGAGTATATTAGGGGTGTAATGGTACATGTATTCATACAGAAAATTTTTGCTACGGGTCTTTTGGTTCAGTATGCATGTGTACCGAACGAATACTGCATTGTTTTAACCACTGCATGTGCAGAACTTCTTCGTGTGCTGAATGTAGTTTCCCAAGGATGGGATAATATTATTTAAATCAACATACTTTGATGTGATTGATTTATCCGTGCGCATTATTATTATTTTTTTTCAAAATTCATGTGCACTCGTAATCTTTAATCAAAAACATTAACCTCCCCTCCCCCTCGAACATTCTTTATGACGTGTGTCTCGACGGAGGGGACTAAATATCCTCCACAACTGACTGCAAACTGGCATTCAGATCTGCCTCTATTTAGTTAGCAATGTCCAACTTCCTACGATCCAGTCAATTCCCAAGGACAAAATCAAGTCCCGCCCTACATTTTTTTCTCATTCCAGAAGCTGTTTCACTTGGATATACATCACATAGGGACATATATATATATATATATATATATATATATATATATATACACAATATAATTTCTTCATTACTATTTCTAACTATTAACTAATTTCTAACTTTCAAACTAGTGATTTTTAGGCATTGTACAATTGTACAAAGTTTATAATAATTTTCATTAAGTATATAAAGTTTTACTGAGAAAATATACCTTCTTTTTATACGCTGTGTCTTTGGCTAAGAGTCTGGATGGGGGTCCCTATTGGGTCTGTAGTTGAAAACCCTTGGTTTAGTGAATTTGCCATGCTCTTTACTTGGTTAAAAACAACAAAACCTCTCCTGCCACTTCTTGTATCATGTTTTTCCACTTAATACCCTATTCCAGGAAATCTTTGATTGCTAGCTGGTGAAATGTTCATGAAATCTGCTTGACTGTAATGGAACAGTAATAATTACAGTTGGTGGTACATGCATTGGCTGCGGTCTGGACTGGAGGAGTTCTGTCTCTTGCAGACTGATTTAATTAACTGTGCGAAGGGACCTGCGGCTTGAAACTGATTGGGATCCCGACCTGCCTGAGTATGAAGATGTCACAGCGCCTCATTCATCTCGTGCTGTCTTGTCACTGTCTCCGCTGAGATGGACGCCTGCTGTAACTGATCGACATGTATTGTGCAGTTTGACGAGCCTTAATTTAATTAATTTCATTCTCTATTGAAAAAGTGTGTGTTCATTTAATCATCGGGTGGCTAATAAAAGCATTTGTAAAAAGTAAAAGTAGTAATCTTCCATTACTAAATAACATACTGTAATTAAAATTAGAGCTCATGTCATTCAGAACTGAACACCTTCTCCCATAGGGGTCATTTATGTGGGGGTACACACCACTTTTTGCTATTAATGATCATCTATCTATCTATCTATCTATCTATCTATCTATCTATCTATCTATCTATCTATCTATCTATCTATCTATCTATCTATCTATCTATCTATCTATCTATCTATCTATCTATCTATCTATCTATCCATCCATCCATCCATCCATCCATCATCCATCCAGATAGATAGATAGTCATGAACATGACAAAAAGATTTTGCATTTTCACATTAGTCTGAAAAGACAAAGTCTTTAGCACCACTGAGCAAACAATACTCACATATGTAATATACACTAATCTGCAACACACACACACACACACATATTATAGATTGGCTTAATATTTCTGCTTTTTAATGTTAGAATTGATATGAAGAACAATTTTTTACCCACCTTTTAATGTCTACTTTGATGGACTGGCACTAGGGGGCAGTCTCTCTCTCCCAACACAGAAGGAGTGCTCGTGATTTTTGTGAGAGTCCTGCTGAATACCGAATATTATTTTGCAGATGTAAAATATGAAATGATGAATTTGATATGAGTCTCCAGAGAAACCAATGAGATCTGTTGCTCTGATGCGATTTTGCATGCGGAGACGTTGCAATGAAAACTAGTCCTCTTGAAGTTTGATATTCTATTTTCCCTTGACAAGGTTGGGTCAGGTGAAAATACAGTTGCATAACTGCGAAAAGATATACTGTGTGGTAGGTCTGCACTTGTAAAATCCTCATAACTGAAAAACCAAAATGCTTTTGTTTTGTGTACTTCGACCAAAACTATAATTCCAATATACTATAATTCCTTAATTAGACAAATGGCAACACCACAAAATGAGAGCAGACTGGAAGAACAGCCCAAAGGAAAACGCAACGCATTATCTTCAAGGAGTGCTTTCACGGGCCAGAGGATGTTCAGTGACACCGTTTGCTTCAGCGGTTGACCTCCGAGCTTGAACCACCAGGCCATCAAATGTCTCCTAAAGAAACACTGCAAACCCTCATCAGACTTGCAGTAAACATGATACCAAAGTAAGATAACACATTTCACTTTGTCATCCTGCACGAAAAATAATACATTGGTTTATATTATATTTTGTAGTCATCATTAATCTTCAGAGAATTATTTCTAAGGGTGACCTTGGTAATCTACAGTAGGTCTGAGAACTGTTGCTGATGTTGTTGAAATAATCATAAAAGTATATAGGCCTATAAAATGGTACAGTTTTATCCACTGTATACCACGATCAGTAAGATATTTTGTTTTTAGATGTATATTTCTGTTTAGCATGGTGCAATAAATTGATCGAATGTGACGGTAAAGACATTTACAAAAGATTTCTATTTGAAATAAATTCTATTATTTTGAAATTTCTATTTATCAAAGAATTCTTACAAAAATGTATCATGGTTTCCACAAAATATTAAGCAGCACAACTTTTTTCAACATTAATAATAATAATGAATGTTTATTGAGCACCAAATTGAGTACTGATGCTGCAAATTCAGATTTGCATCACAGGAATAAATTACATTTTACAATATATCAATGTAGAAAACAGTTATTTTAATTTCTAATAATATTTCACAATATTACTGTTTTTACTGTATTTTCGATCAAATAAATGCAGTTTTGGTGAACATAAGAGACTTTTTTGAAAACATTAAAAAATCTTGTAGTTGAAGAGATTGTTGAAAGGATTGATTACATTATCATAGAGTATAATATCAGCTTTTAAAAGCAGTTTTATTGTATTCAGTGCAGTTTTGTCATATTCTAACACCAATGAGCATGAATACACATCTTAAAAACTCTTCTTTAAGCACAAGGTGATGTAATACGTTGTAATTACGAGATTACCTGATAATGAGCTCCACACTGGGAATCTAGTGTCTTTTTTTAACTTGGTATATTCTGGAGCATGTGCTTTGTGCTTTTTGCACTCTCTTCATACTCTCTTCCCATCTACGGACAAATGTGGCATGTCCTACATACCTCAGGGTCTGTCAGTACAATTCACCATGTGCTCTCACACTAAACATTCATCTCTACTTTAAAGTAACAGTTCACCCAAAATGACATTTCTGTCATTTACTCACCCCCACATAATTTAAAACCCATATGAATCTCTTTCTTTGGTAAAACACAAGAATATCCTTAGAAAATTTTCCAAAAAATCTCTCTTGAACTGGAGAGTTGACTCAAAGAACGATTAGTACATGAATCATCTGCTTCTCTCATTAGTGCACCAGGACAAGAATATCAATTTAAAATTCATTCTGTTTGTTATAAAACTATCATACGACTTCAAAAGACTTGGAATATAGCATATGAATTATATAAACCACTAACTGTATCCTGATTATGAGTATTTTAAATAACATATTTTAAAAAATGTAAGTACAAGTATTTAATTTTTGGAATCTGTTTACATAATCCAGATTATCTACTCCTCCACTGTGATTGGATGGCTGGGTAAAAAGTATATATATATATATACTTTTTACCCAGCCATCCAATCACAGTGGAGGAGGGGCGGGACAAACACCACACCGACCAACCGTCTGCTTGTACAACGACAACAACAAGAACATCTCTTCATCCAAAACTAGTGCCAGAGCAAGTGTGTTACATTGTGCTGACATTTTTATATTCAGAAACAAACTATTTATGAAATAAAATACTAGAAACAGTATCATAGCACATATAACATCTCAACTGAAAAAAAAACCAAAAAAAAAACCTCTGTGACGCCAAAGCGCTCTCAAGCGCCCGCAGCAAGACATATTGCTGCTTGACAGTCCCAGTCCCCATTCACTTTCATATGGAAAAGAGCAGCCAGAACATTCTTTAAAAAAAAAATATTGGTCACAATTTAGATTAGGGTCAAATTCTCATGATTAACTAACTACTAACTATGACTTTTCCCTCAGTTGTTAAGTTTAGGTATTGGGTAGGATTAAAATATGCTCATGCAGAACATGGCATTAATATGTGCTTTATAAGTACTAATAAACAGCCAATATCCTAGTAATATGCATGCTGATAAGCAACTAGTTAATAGTAAGAATTGGACCCTAAAGTGTTACCAAAATATCTTATTTAGTGTTCTACGGATGAAAGAAAGTCACACAGGTTTGGAACATCATGACAGTGAGTACATAGTGATAATGATTTACCCAAGAATTTTCATTTTTGGGTGCACTGTTCCTTTAAAACTTTTTATCCTTCCTGGAGATCATTTGAAAATCACATGTCTTTTTGCTCCAGGCAAATAAACAAAATGGTGGGAAAATAAAAGACAAGCATCATACTTACTAAATAATTTAAAAACACAAAACAATGAGGGTTTTTATGACTGACTCTAAAATAAATTGCACGCTTCGTCCTGCATTAACTCATCTGTAGCACCACACCTGCTTCTGTTTAATATGCACTACAACAGGAGCTCAAGCAGGCCTTGTGCGTTTCAATTAGCTGAAGGCAGAGAGGCTGTTCGAGTTTGAGATTGTTATTTTACTCACTGTGCAAATAATCAATGGTGACATCACACTGTAAACTTTAACCTTGATATTCTGGCCTGTTGGCTTGTCCATTAGCTAGAATGTGCTCTGGACCTGTAATTCTGCTGATCATTTAGCTGTATAGTTGTTTTTTAAACGTGGAATCAATGAGATTTAGTAATTAATTTAAATAAGAGGCTTAGGGAGTGGGTTTTATGCATATTTGCACATCCCATAATTGCAGCTGATATATATATATATATATATATATATATATATATATGCTTTAATGAGGGTGTTATGTAAGAGAATGCATTGTGGGGCTGTCCAGCCTTTCTGCACATTATCTGATGTGTCTCACAACACTGAATTATGAGCAAAAACTGGATGTCTGACAGAGATGCCTGTCAGTGACTGATAAAGGTGCTGTAAGCAATTTTGTTTGTTTTTGAATACCACTCAGAGATATCACTGAAATAGGTCTCCTGAGAAAACACACCGGTCACTGTGACAGCTACAGGTTCTGTAGGCAGCAAAAAGGAATCTGGAAAAGAAAACTAGCCGATCTGAAATGTTCTCTGCCTGTGATTCATGTTGTGTGTTCAGGTTTGCTTTGGTGGGTGGGCTTGAACATGTAGTTGGATGGCAGCAGTCAAAATCAGTGGCTAAATGTGGTGGAAGTTACAGTAGCTAAAACAGCTAAGAATGCTTGCAGCACAGGTATGACTAATCTCCTCTAAAATACCTACACTGAGTAGACATGTTCATGGAACAACATCTTTTTGTTGTTAGTCTCCAATTTTTTTGCCCCATTTGTGCATGTTTCTGGATATTCACCGATACTCAGGCTTATGCTGATAGGGGCATAGACAGCTGGCCTTCACAAATGTGACCTGCTAGCAATTAAAGCTGATTGATAAACGGATTAGAACAGTATAATATTCAATAGGGTTGATTTATAAGCTCAGCGCATTTGAAAGTGCTATTTTTCTTTGTAAACTGCATATATAGCAGACTGTTAGATAGACTTTTGTTTTGTCTAAATGTATTTTTGGCAACTTCAAACCATTTTAATTTGCTCATTGTGTAGAAAGAGACCATTGTGTTCTGTGAATCTCAGAGCTAGGCTGCTGTACAATAGCATATACTATTTTCCATAAGCGGCAAAAGCTTTTTCTCATACAGAACAGGTGCTACAGCTGTAAAGTGCCTCTCCACATCTAATGGATCTGTAAAAGTCTTGAATGTATGCATGCATATTCATCTATTTAACTATTTTCTATTTCATATTGCTTGCATAGCCAAAAGTTTTGCAGTTGTAAATGTGGATATTATTACAGATTGTCAGTGTGCTAAACATAAATTCTTAATGGTGTACTTAATTCAGTTCAATTCACATTTATTTGTATAGTGTATGTATAGTATACATATTACATGTATAGTAATACATATTTCGTTTCAAAGCAGCTTTACAGAAAATGCATGTTTCTATGTTAAAAAGAAAGAGTAATCTGTTATCAGGTGACTGTGTCAAAGTAATGTATAACAACTCATTCAAATGTATTTTAATATGATTGTTTTGACCGAGTGCTGCATTTGAAACAGTGCTGCATTACCCCACAATTTTAATTTGTTAGATAAAGTGACCTATATGAGTAGTAATTCAGCATTTGCGGCTATTTCTTTAGAATTAAATAAAACGATGTGAATTTAAGTGATCAAACATAACTAACAAAGTTCAAGTTCAGGGACAAAGGAGGCGGATGTTAAACAACTTTAATCATAATTCTAATCATAAAATATGCATAAACAACGAAGTAAAAGGACTACAGCATATAAGCGTAATAAAAACAGCAACGTAAACAGCCCCGCCCTGATTCTTACCACATTAACGTTAATAAAACTTTAATTCATTAGCTCACCCATGAACATGATGAGTGAAGACGACAACTCCCATGATTCCACGCTCATTCACAGCGTCATCAGGCTACGCTATTGTTATTGTTTTGAAAAAGTGATCTCTAGTGGTGAAACTTACGTACTGTCCCTTTAAAGCAACGATTACATGTTGTGATCATAATGATTGCAATATATGGAAAATTTGGCAGTTGTATGTTGATTCAGAGTCATCACCTGTCATCTCTTCACAGGTGCTGGGTCATCTGAAATCTTCGTAAAAGGCTGGAGCTGAGCTGGGCAGAGCAGAGCTGGGCATCCCGAGGTAGAGACAGAAAAGCAAATGGAGAATAATTGGTGTAGCTAAAGAGATGTGTGTTTAGATTTAAACTGGGAGAGTGTATCTGAGCCCCGAACATTATCGGGAAGGCTAGTAGGAGCTGAATGTGAAAATGCTCTACCTCCTTTGGCGGAGTTTATGTACTATAGTCCAGAGTTTTGTGACCTTAAAGAGCGTGATGGATTGTAGAGCGATATAAAATCGGTTAACCCCTTAGCATTCCTGTAACATTTGCCTAAAATGCCTAAAAAAGGCATACCCAAAGTAAATTGCATGGTGTTCTGGAACCATTTGGAGTATATGCGTGGTTTAGGTCTCTTTTGAAAGGTATGTGTATGTAGTGGAATGCTAACAGGTTAAATACACAGGAGCTAAACCATTTAGGACCTTAAGTAAGAAGTAACTTGTAATTGATACAGAACTTAATAGGTAACCAGTGTAGAGATGATAAAATTACTCTTAAAATAAAGGTTCTTTATTAGCATTGATGGTTCCATGAAGAAACATTAACATCAATGGAAACTTTCCATTCTGTTCTTTTAAGAACTGGTTATTGAAAGGTTCTTTGAGGAACCATAAATCATTCTTTTATGGTATCACTGCAAAAATCCCCTTTTGGAACCTTTATTTTTAAGAGTGTACCATATTTGGTTCATTACACAGTGCACAGTGTTATCAAATAGTCTTTTTAATGGAATCAGCATACATCTTAACACAGGCATACCAGGTAATCTAGATATCTTTAGCTTTTTTTTTTCTTGTCTTTTTTATTGCTGGAATTGTCCAAAGGTCAGTGTTGAGGGAATATGTTTTTCTAATGGTGTCAGAGAGGCACACAGTTGCAAGGCTGTTTTGAATGCAGAATTGGTTGAAATTCACCTGCAGTGCAACAGCGTTGACCCCGAGGGCCAGACTAATTCACCTCACCACCATTCACAGCTGTCCTTCCTATTTTGCTTCACTATCTCCTGTTGTATCCATTCCTCTTCATCCAGGTTTTTCTGTCTCCGTTGAACAGGTCACTGACTGTATCAGATGTTAAGTGACTGATTCACATGCATCCGTCTCTCATATGCCCTGACAGACTATGCCCATTTGTTGTATGTTACACCAACATTGCCCTTCCAACAAATTAATTTTTTCAAACATTAGTGAGTTTGGTTACAATTTATTTCAATGGTCCACTTTAGACACTCTACTAACTATAAGTAACTTTGCAACTACATGTCAACTAACAGTCATTATAGTATTAGATTGTAGTAGACTGTTAGTTTAGGGTTAGGTGTTAGGGTACGGTTTAGTAGAATAAGTTGACATGTAGTTGCAAAGTCACTTATAGTAAGTAGAATGTCTGTTGAGGAGCATCATAAAAAAAATGGAAGCAGATATTAAGCAGATAGTCTACTAATTAACTACTAACTACAACTGGTAGTTGACATGTAGTTGTAAAGTTACTTATAGCTAGTAGAATGTAGAACGTATTACCATGAGTTTTTCAAAAACATCAAGAAATTTGAGTGATGCCATTTACTTTTTGCCAGTTGTTTTAAGTAAGGATGCACAATATTTTGGTACCATATTGGTTATTTTCTTATTTCCCTCATTTAACAAAGATGTCATCTTAGACAGCAGAGAGTAGCCAGTGAAGCAATGAGGTTTCTTCTTACTTCTAACAAAGAACAGTCTCTGCTTAATAAACCAGACGACTACTACTACTACTACTTTGTGCGTATTCAACGTAGTGACGATGCAGGCTGCCTCAAAAAACACAAACTATTTAGAAGAAGAACAACATAGTGACGAAATGCGCTCTGTAGAGCAGTTTGTCCGTTTAGGGCTACTGTAGAAACATGCCAGCGCATAACGGCGACTTAACATGTAAGGGGACCCGCGGTGTATGCAGATAGAAATGGCTCATTCTAAGGTAATAAAAACATAACGGTTCATTATATAAGGTCTTTATACATTACTGAAAACATAGTTATGTATATTATATTGCATTTCTGTCAATAGATCCTCCCAAATTTTACACATTGCACCTTTAACATCAAAGGAACTTACACAATAAATGGCTTATAAATTAAATTAAAATGTAAAGAAATTACATTAATAATCAAATTAAAATTATTTTCATATATGACATGAAAATAAATATTGTTTGTTATAATATATAAATTTGTTTTATTTATTTATTTTTTTACACCAATGCATCCCTATTTTCTATGTTCAGCAGTTGTAATGAGCACTTCTGAGAAGAAATTATTGCTAATTATTTGCGCAAGTTTGCAAGGTTCATGGCATTGTGTTCAAATTAAAGATAATTAATAAATTCTTTGAGCTCAGCTGCATATTCTGCTTTGTTATCTGAGGTATTTCTCTAAAATACTGTAATTGAAATTTAATTCTTAATTTTTCTTTGGTGTCCAACAGAAAACAGAACACTGCCACAGCATTTAAATGAGTTTCTATTTCGTTAAGCTACAGGCATATAGTTAAAGGTAAAGGGTTAAAAATTTTAAATTTTAGTTAGGGTAAAATTTTCATATGAAAAAAAAAAGATAAATTCTACATATTTTTGTACTTTTAGTTATCTTTAGTCCTCAAAGAATATATATCTATGATTTTGGTACTTTTGTGTGGCGCGCACTCATCAAATATCCTCCATACCCCTTTTTGCGCCCCTGCATATGCCAGTTCTTTGCATGTTGCAGTAACAGAAGAGGAAATTTGATCTCATATTCCATCCTCAGCACCAACCCAAGCTATTGACCTAAATATTGAAGAGGGATTCTTTTTGGGTCTTTTCTTGAACTTACCAAATCCCGTCGGAGGTTCTGCGGCAAAAACAAACAACATCCAAATTCCAAAAGTCATGAAATTTAAAAAGCTTGAGCATGTGGTTATTCTTCGCCCCAAATTTATCTCTTTTCACTAAAGGGTACGTAAGAAAAATATCTTTTATTGATGTCTTCTCACATCTTGCTTTCACACAAGGAACGACAAGCCATGCTATACCAACCCACATCTGTTTATCCACCTGTTAGCATCGTAATGAAATGTTTACACCAACTGAATTAATCATGTCAAATCCCTTGCTGTTTTAGGTAATTGCCAGGCAAAATTTGCCAAAGGAAGTCTTTGTTTGTGCTCATAAGCCAGGCAATGCTTGGCTGGAGAGACAGTTGTCAGACTGTCGACAGTCTCGGCACCACTGCAGGCATGTTTAATGATACAGTGGGGAATAGCAGGGCTGCAACTGCCAGTGCTTCCCTTTAGAAGACATGTTGAGTGGATGAAGAGGAAAAACAACATGGGGAAGCCGCCAAAAAAGCACACGCACAAAGGAAGGGAATAGGTTAAAGAGAGAGGACTTATTCACAGATGGTTGCCATAGCAGCACAAATTGAAAAGAGGGTATTTAGTGCAAACAGCATCTGGCCGTAGTTATTTTTTATATCTAGTGGACGTGACGTTGACGTTCAACTGCAGATACATGCTAAATACTGAATTATTTCAAATAATGTTTGACATTTTCAACAGCTTCATTCAGTCCTTTCATTTTTCAGCTCGTAATATAAATACCTGAGATGCTTAAATTAAGCCCAGTGGGAGTTTAGATCCTCTGCCAAAATTTGGGAGATGCAAATGTGTGCTTCTCTCTAAAATGACTGTGGGACTTCCAAGCTGTCCTGTCTATGTCCTTGTGGTGATGCTTAATATTCGGCTGAAAAAATAGATTTTTATATTTTTTGAAGGAAGTGTGATTAGTGCTGGCTACTGCAGAACTTGCTGTCACGATGCTATGGTTCCGTGGTTGGTTGCCAGGGCATTGCTATGGTGTTCTGAACGGTTTTAGCATGTTGCTATGTGGTTGCTAGGTTGCTCTAGAACAGGGGTTCCCAACCACATTCCTGGAGGCCCCCCAACACTGCATGTTTTCCATGTCTCCTTAATCAAACACACCTGATTCAGATCATCAGCTCATTAGTAGACTCTAAGACCTGAAATGGGTGTGTCAGACAAAGGAGAGATTCAAAATATGCAGTGTTGGGGGGCCTCCAGGAACATGGTTGGGAACCACTGCTCTAGAACTTACATATAATATGTAACCGGTCCTACTCTACCCGCTCCGAGTGGGATTCGAACCGGCATCTCCAGAATGGAAAGCGGGCACACTAACAAGGACGCTAAAGACCGCAGTCTGTAGTGTCAGTCGCCAATGCGGCTCTTGAGGCCAAGGAAGTGAGGTTTACTCGCACAGCTCTTACTAGATGGCCTCCACTACACTCACCTTCTTAAACCTCACTCCCATCCGGGTCACGGCACCAAATGTAACCAGTCCTACTCGACCCACTCTGAGGTCTTACTATGGCCTCCGTTATACAACCCGAATTCCAGAAATGTTGGGACGTTTTTTAAATTTGAATAAAATGAAAACTAAAAGACTTTCAAATCACATGAGCCAATGTTTTATTCACAATAGAACATAGATAATTTGATGCCTGCTACAGGTCTCAAAAAAGTTAAAGGTTACGGGGGCAACAAATGGCTGGAAAAGTAAGACATTTTGAAAAGATTCAGCTGGGAGAACATCTAGCAACTAATTAAGTTAATTGATATCAGGTCTGTAACATGATTAGCTATAAAAGGGATGTCTTAGAGAGGCAGAGTCTCTCAGAAGTAAAGATGGGCAGAGGCTCTCCAATCTGTGAAAGAGTGTGTAAAAAGATTGTGGAATACTTTAAAAACAATGTTCCTCAATGCCAAATTGCAAAGGCTTTGCAAATCTCATCATCTACAGTGCATAACATCATCAAAAGATTCAGAGAAACTGGAGAAATCTCTGTGCGTAAGGGACAAGGCCGAAGATCTTTATTGGATGCCCGTGGTCTTCGGGCCCTCAGACGACACTGCATCACTCATCAGCATGATTGTGTCAATGACATTATTAAATGGGCTCAGGAATACTTCCAGAAACCACTGTCGGTAAACACAATCCGTTGTGCCATCTGCAGATGCCAACTAAAGCATTATCATGCAAAAAGGAAGCCATATGTGAACATGGTCCGGAAGCGCCGTCGTGTCCTGTGGGCCAAGGCTCATTTAAAATGGACTGTTTCAAAAAGGCTCCAATACAGAGCGGCACAAAGCACTTATGCGCATCCCGTGTGCAGAATGATGCGCTTGAAACAACACAGTCACAGCGCGCAGCGCTCCTACGCAGCAGTTTATTGAGCATTTTCTTTTAACAGTTTTAATTTCAGTTACTGTGTGTGGGAAGAACGATTTATAGCGCTCTGTTCTCCAGTGTTGTGATCTAACTAACAGACATTGTTTGAGATGTGAGCGCGCTGCTTTTTGCAAGGCTTTAAACACAAGCAAATTATAAACTTTAGTGAAGATTCAGCACTGTCCCGATCGACACTTCCATCTACTGTCCAGAGCGTCTCTCACAAGTTCTGAAAGGTAGTTTAAACGAGAATGCACGCGTTGGGGATAATGCATAGACTGACATTGTGTGAAAATGTGGAGAGTATTAAAACAAAGGTGCCCCTATAAATAGCCCACAGGTATCGATTTTTTACGTTGCATCGATGCATCGTATCGTTAGACATTAGATCGATGCATTGTTACACCCCGAGTATATACACACATTATTACTGTACTTTTTACACTATTTTTGATCAAGTAAACCTTGTATATAATCACAAAATGAGAGTGACTGCATTTTCAAAGATCAGATAATATCGAAGCTGAGTTCCTCAGGTAGCAGTCAGTGTTATTGTGCATCAACTAGCTGAGTCACAATTAGGGTAAGAGAGCACCTAGCAATAAGATAAGTGCCTGATTGCCTAGGGTCTTAATTGCACAGCCCTGCTGAACTTCCTATTAAACGATAGCCAACACTGAAAGAAAGAGGCACAAAAAATAAGGCCAGAGGGTTCGTCTTTGCACTTTACACACACATGCTGAATTATTTCTCAGAGCCCCCTTAGCTAGAACATGTGCTCACATACTGAATGGGCGGGAAAAAAGCCACACAGCATGACGGTCGTTTGCACATGGTTCTCTCCGCTGCTTCCATAGAGTGTTTGAAATTATAAATGAAGTCAAAGCTGCAGGGAAAGAAAGTGCTTCAAAGGGTCTGATGACAGTAATGTATAGTGGGGGGTCTCGCACGTCAGCATGTCTTGATACTTAAAAGCATGACTGCAGGCAAACCTACCGCAGGGACACAAAAAAACCCTGCCTTTCTGTGATTTGTAGCCTGCTTAGAATTGAAATAAAGGGCAAGGGGATGAAAATAAAAGGTAGGTTCTTTGTTGTCAGCCTTAAAGAGTATGAGTATGAGTGAGAGTATGACACTGAAACTCAGAATTCTGGTTATGAATCAACACCTGAAATCCGCAGATGCGTCTCGGGCGAGTTTGAAAATCAACAGTTGCATGCATGACTGAACAGACTCCACCACTGGGCCCGGCTTCAAAAGATCTACTTCCTCTTACACATGCCGCTTTTCATCCCCAGTTTACAGCAGGTCTTCATAATAAATCCTCCCTTCCCTGGGTTCCAGACCCCAGCAATTTGGGAGCGCTTTCTCAAACTCTTTGATGTGACTTCAGTTTGAAAAGTTCTCAGCTAGTCTTTCTGATAGCATTATTAAGGTGTTCTTTTTAGGCAGAGGCCATTTTTTGACTCCCAGGGTCCATTTACCTCAATCCGTGCGGCGCACAATGAAAGCAATGCTGACATGCCAGGCCTGTTGAAAAGCAGGGGGTTTGGGAGCAGGGTCTTTCTGAATAATATCATAATTACTGCCCCTACTATCATTCAGGAACACGCATTCTCTTTGTGTAGTGCACTTGATGGCAGTATGACACGCATGCTAAATAAGTGTTCAGTACATTTCACTTTTCTTAGTGCAGATCAGATGGCAAAACTTAAATTTTCTATTGGCACTTTAAAGAGGTAGATTCTGAATTATTAAGGTTTCTGTGACATGATGTGATGAATTCCTGTGAAGCTGGGCAAGTACTGTAAATGTACAATGTGAAACTCTAGATGGCGCAGGCTGATAGGTCCTTAAAGGGACAGTTCACCCAAAAATGAAAATTCCCCCATAATTAACTCACCCTCATGCCATCCTAGGTGTATATGACTTTCTTCTTTCAGCCAAACACTATTCGAGTTATTTTAAAAATCCTGGCTCTTCCAAGCTTTATAATTGGAGTGATTGGAGGATGAGATTTTGAAGCTCAAAAGAAGTGCATTCATCGATCATAAAACGTACTCCACATGGCTCTGGGGGGTTAATAAAGGCCTTCCGAAGTGAATCGATGTGTTTGTTTAAGACAAATATCCTTATTTAAAACTTTATAAAGTAAAATAACTAGCTTCCGGCGCAACAGCCATACGCATTCGACTAACATCTAAAAAGCGTTAACTTCCACAGCGTAGTACACAATGCCATGACGTAGCATAGAACGTCATGGCATTGTGTACTACATCACGGAAGTTAACGCTTTTTAGACGCAAGTCGAATGCGTATTTCTATTTTACTTTATAAAGTTTTAAATAAGGATATTTGTCTTAAACGCATCGATTCACTTGGAGTGGAGTACATTTTATGATCGATGGATGCACTTTTTTGGGCTTCAAAATCTCATGCTCCAGTCACTCCCATTATAAAGCTTGGAAGAGCCAGGATATTTTTAATATAACTCTCATTGTGTTTGGCTGAAAGAAGAAAGTCATATACACCTAGGATGGGTGAGTAAATTATGGGGTAATTTTCATTTTTGGGTGAAATATCCCTTTAACTCAATCTGCTTGAAATCACATCATTCTCTAGGGCACAGCTGATTGGTTCCTGCTGTATCAGTAGCCAATGAGCTCACTGCTTAACCTTCAAATACTTGGTTAGCATTTTCTGTAGCAGTTGCAGTGTGCTTTCAAAAACCTTCACCTTCCCCAGCTCCACCTGTATAGATCTGTTACAGGTAATTCATGTATGCTATATTGTACAGCAGCAGCATGTCTTACTTGCTCACAGCAGTGTGTCATGTATGTATTGGCTTTAGCACGTCCCCTACTTGCTCTGCAGCAGCAGCAATTAACAGCAGCAGCAACGTAGCAGATATGTGTGTAAAGTGTTACGTTTTATTGTATATATACACTTAATTGTGTAAATGTAATAGTTGTATGATTAATTATGAATGACATTTGACATTTCATTACATATAGCTTATGCAAAAACATGTTAGTTTTTGTTTTTAAATATTTCTATTTAACCTTAAGTTTTACTTCAGTTTTAGTTTAGGTAATTTTAGTAGGCCCACTTCAACTTTAAACATTTATTTTCTATTTTTTTTTAAGTTTAAAGGTGCAGTATGTAACATTTTCTGTCCGCTAGAGGTCGCTAGAGGCCTATTCAAAACAAAGGCATATCTTGATGACGCCAGGTTTGAGCGCAGAATCTTGGGACATGTGGTCTTCACCTCACAGCCGGTGGAAAATAATCAGGATAGGGCTCGGGCAGAAATCATGTTCATGGATGCGATTATTAACGTTACTGTAGTATGAAGCAGAGCTGGACCGAGTGTTGTGGGAGCTGAACGAGGCCCCTGGAGCGATTGCGCAACACACGCCGCGAGCAGCGGAACTTTTATTATGCCACAGTCGTCGGCGCTGCTTCTGCTTTTCTGGTCATGAGTATGAGGTAACACAGCTCTGTTTATCATATTAGATACATTTGAGTGTGTTGAAAATTATGTTATAACGTTACTCTGCGTTCGCTCGGTGGCTGCTGTGAGACACTTGTTGCACACTGCAGTAAGCTAGATCGATTTTAGAATAGCCTATTATATTAAATGCTGGATGGCTTGTGTTAATAAACGGCATGGAATTAATTTTAAAACGTATTGTATGATGGAGAAAATGCTGTATTACTGTTACTAAAAATAAAGCTGCCTCTGATTATGCTATATGTTAACCACTTGACAAAATAGTGTTTTTCTCTGAGGCATGGTAAAAGCATGGTACTCGCAAAAAATCAAGACAATTAGATTTAAACAAAATGTGTTGAGCTATATAACAATACTTAGTTTTCTGTCTATAAATATATCAAAATAGTTGTTCCCTTGTCTATTAAAACATGTAATATATTAAAGCGTCTTTGGTGTTTCCATGGTTTCTACAAAATAAAACCGGAAACCGAGGGTAATGCGGGTATGACGCAATTGACAGGCGACTCCTCACACGTCCCGGAGCCTTGGTTAAAATTGCAATTTTCTCAAGATTTACAAATTGTTGGAAACATTTGGGATATTGTAAGTACTCAAGTGAACAAAATATATAACACTGGCCTAGTGGTTTTTGTTTTTTTTTACTGCAAAATTCTTACATATTGCACCTTTAAGTTTTTCACCTTATGTTTATATTTTTAATATATGTGATATATTTGATAATGCATTTTAATGAGATGATTGTATATGATGATGCATTTGACACACTGACGTCACTAATAATTAAGCGAAACATGCTTAATTGCATGGTCATAAGGATATATATGTATATGTTTAATGCATTTGAGAACATGGTTATAGCCTTCAGCTATACTATATACAGCTGTCAGTGACAGAAAGTCACAGTAAATTCAGCACTCTTCTGCCATAATCCCACCATCAATTTTTTCTCCTTTTGTAAAATTGTAGAAACGTGATTTTTTTTTATTTTTATTTTGCTGTTGGACAACACTGCAATAATGGTCTCCCATTGTACCTCTATACAGCAGCTGTGCAGTTTCCCCTGCTATTCTTTACTTCCGCATCCAAACCTGTAAATGTGAAAGGGGTCCATTGAGAAGACACATATTGCTTTTGCCAAATTTGATAGGAAACATTACATATGCTCATGTGGTTTTCCACAATTTTGATCTGCACATATCTTCCATTAAAACATTCTGAGTCCATTAACCCAGCAATGCCTAGAAGATAACAACCTCCGATTAGCACTGTATTATTTCATAATAATAAGCTCCATATTACATACTCCTCTAGTTTACATACAGAGGCATGCCTGGGGGAAATTAGTTTCCATAGCCACAAGGAACAACCAGGGCTAATTACAATTACAAGTCTTTTTAATATGGCTATTACATTATGAGGCATTATCAGCACTCTCGACAACAATGTTTACCTAAATACAGCGGTGAACTTTACAATTTCTCCAGATAAGATTTTACTTGGAAACCAAAATTTAAATGTCATCTACATGAAGACTTGGCCTAATCATTTTCCTGTCCCTCGTAACATAATTTGCAACTTAATGCCAAATCACACATCTTCATTTCTTCTTGATACCGCATTTGTGATGCTCCAACAAATTGCATTAGCCTGTAACTCCATCACGTTGCAATAACAGCTGCCCAAGACGATAATGTGTAATCAGAGGGCAGGGTAATTAAAACACATCCGCTGTGTCTTTCTGTGAGCTATATTAAATGAGGAAGGTCAATAGTGGAGCTCATTTTCTATTTACAGTGTCTGCCCACTGAACGCAGGGTACGGTCTGATGAAGTAGGCTACGAGGGGGCAGCCGAGCTAGGATGCACTGAATGCATGAGCCTGGATGCTTTCAGCTCCGGGTTGCTCATTTCTAATTATGTGGTGAGAAGTTAGAATGATGATGAGCATCAGGAAACATTCGAGAATGCTAGCGTCGGCAGCGCGTAATTGTCTGAAGGACATTTGCATTGCGTCTACTTGGCTGTTCTCCACTGTAATTAGAGGGGTCTCTTGGGCCTCACTGTCCCAGTCTGTTCGATTCCTCACCTCCTGTAGAGTTCCCTCTCTCTGTCTTACTGCACCGTATCACAGGCATAATGTTAACGTAGCATGTATACTTAAAGGGGCAGTGAAACATGAAAAAAAAAATTACATTGGTGGTCAGGGTTGCCAGGTTTGCGTAACAAAACCAGCCCAATTGCTATTCAAAACATCCAGGGTGTCCCGCGGATTTTTGCTGACAAATAAATGGGGAAATCTGTGTGTTGGTAACGCGACAAAGTGTAGACATTGTTCATTTATATACAACCGACATTGTAGCAATGCGAAGCTGGTTAAAAAAAAAATTGACAAACTTCTGTTTTTATTTGGTAAAGTCTGAAGCCTGTGGAGGGCCTTTTCAAAGTCCCTTTCAAGGAAAGTCTGTTCACTCGGCGGCCATATTTGATTTCAGGCATCCAATACCAAGTCCTATCTATTTGAATGGGGGAATCCTGAAATCTCAAGAACCGCTTGGCGAACTCACAATTAAATAACATATTTCAAATCAGCAACAAAATCTGACACGAACTGTCCCATAAATGTTGTTTCTTATGCTCAAATAGCGTTAAAAAGGTGTATTTTTCAAGCTAGACGAGCCAATGCACATGTGCAGTTCTAAGCGCGATTCTCAGGTTTCTTTGGGAACCGGAGCTTCTCACGGCAGCTACAGTGACGTAATGACAATCAGCGATTGGCTCTTTTACTTAGAAGGCGGGGCGTATTCCGCCATACTCTGCGTTGCAGTTTCTTCCATTCATAACTAATAGGAGTGAACCGTCTTTCTATATCTATAGTTTTTGGCCTTTTCTGCCGTCCATCGATCTATTCTACAAACCGTTTGTTCTATGCAGGGTGGTGGCGATGCTGGAGCTTTTCAAAGCATCTCGGGAGGTATAGGCAGGGAAACACCCTGGACGGATGGCCAGTCGTCACTTACAATAAAATGTACAAAACAGTAATATACAATGTACAGCACCTTCATAAATGAATGAAATGAATGAAAACAAAAAAAGAAAAAGCACACCTCATGAGCATTCTTTATTCATACACTCTAAAAAATCTTGGGTTATTTTTTCTAGTCCTCCGTTGAGCCTTTTGGGTCATTTTTTTGGGGGGTTATTTTTCCAATGTTTGGGTAGTTTTTGTGTTACCCAGATCCTGGGTCAGAAACAACAACCCAGGGGTTGAGTTATTTATCGCGGGCTTTTTGCGACCTCTTCAGGAGAGAGCATTGCAACTCCGTCAAATTAGTGCATGTCTTTGGTAAAATACAAGTTTGTTTACGTTTTATTTTATCTAAAAAATCGTTATTGTTGTGTATATCGTTTAATTTTATGCAAAGCAACAAAGAGGGGCGCGATGTGATTCACCTAAATGAGTGTCACAACGGTCTTTTCATGTGATGGAAATGCCTAATGCTGTGCATAAAATGTTATGATTTTATTCGAAAAGATACAGAATATAAATACTTATGATGTTAAAATATGTTCTCAGAATTGTACACTGATTATTTATGGACAGGTTATGGAGTCAGTCACAACATTTTTCGGCTACGAGTGAAACGCAGGGCGGCGATCTGAAATTAGCAGTTCCCCCGCCGAACGCGAGCCATCTCCGCCACGAGATCCAGCACCGTTACGGTGGAAACAGGACAACAGAGACTGGTCGATTACACTTGAATTACTTCTAAATGTTTAATTTTTTCTTCTAAAATTTGTTAAACGAGCTTAAATGTAGGGAATATGTATTAAAAACTATATAAAATATGCTATACTGTAAAACATGATCAAAAATAAAGGAATTATCATGCAAACCAGTGGTTGTGTGGAGTATTTAAAATAAGTTTAGAGGATTTAAGTTAATCCGTAAACATTAATTCATGTATGAAGTAAAAAAAAAATAAGCTAGTATTATAGTAAAAATGAATCAAACCATTATGCTGTGTTAAATAAACAACCCAATTTTTTGGGTAAATTGGGTAAAATTAACCCAACATGTGTTCTGTCCTGTATTTACCTAGCCCTTGGGTTGAAAACAACCCAAATTGGGTTGTTTTTAACCCAGTGTTTTTTAGAGTGTAATTTTTTAGAAGTAGAGGTATAACATTTTTGCTGATTTATTTATTTATTTATTTATTTTGTAGAAAAGGTATATCGCCATTTTGCTCTGACCAGAGTGACTGGCATCGTCATAACAACTTCCCAACTCATAAATACGAATTTCCCAGGAGAACACACCACATATACTAACAGAGCCAAACCTGGCTTAGCTTTGGAGATCAGATGAGATCAGGTGAGCACAGTTGCTGTTACATTGGTGCAGCTGCTTTTCCCCAAACTAGCAGGTAGACTGTTCATTATTATAAGGAACATTTCTTATTATAAGGAATATTTCTTATTTAAATAAAGAAGGAATATTTAAATAATTCAATTAATAATTTAAATATAATAGCCCTAAAATATTATTTGGTTTGGATTCTAAGCATTTTGCAATAACTTCTTTTGACTGTAATTATGCATCATGCAATATGTGACTGCCATGCTCCAGACTTGAACGTATAAGATGAGAGGGAGGGTTATTTTTACACATTTACTCTAGGATATAGTGTTCATTTACTTTGCAATGATCAGCAATGTGCTTTTGTCTCTGATTAACTGTGAAAGCAAAGAGAAAGATCCATCAAGTTGCATGTAATGGACTTACAAGTGGTTTGATGCGCCCGTTAATTTACAAACGTTTGTACATGCTACTTGGATAATGATGCTTTTGGGAGGAATTCTGTAGAGATTAAGTGTCATTTACATGCTACTACTAATCTTCTACTGCCTCAGTGGCCCTGCCAAGGATGATGGATGTGTTTGTAAAGGTATAAATGATAATATTAGATAAAGAGGTGGCCATTACGTTACATGTAAAAATGTGAATAGCCATATTGTTTCTGACTAGGGAAGTATGTATCTTTTGGAAAAAGTGGCAGAAAAAAATCAATCTGCAATTGTCACAATCCAGAATGTCTCATAAATTTGTATATCCTTTTGCACTTCTTTATGGATGGACAGAGATGTTACCTAGCAACTGCGCTGTCTGAAGTGTCTGCACTTTATGGTTGTGTGAATTGCTTTAATTGTTACTATTGGGAAAGTACAACCAATCGGTGAAAAGTGGCACAAGGATATTTTTTTTTTTCAGCTGTTGAGACACTTTATAAAATAGATGTACAGAGATGCTGTATGAAAAGGATTTCATTTTGAAACCACTGATGGCTCTAAATGCAAGACGGAATTTTATGATGAAAAACATAATGATGACCAAGGCCTAAATTAAAAACCAAGGCATAACTGAAAAGAATAAAATAAAATATTTAAAATAGTTTTTTCAACACTCACCTTGATGATTTACTCTGTACAGAATTTTTAGTAGATATGTGTTTAAAATGTACATCTTTCTTCCAGGAAAACAGATAAAAAATACCCTGATTTCTGTCCAATCAGATGCTTTTTTAAAATAAGAATCCCCACCCCCTACTTCAACCTGCAACTGTCTAGAAAGTAATGAGTTCATGACTGTGACACAACTAAAGTTTAATGGTCTTTTTTTTTTCTTTTTTTTTTTCTTTTAAAGGAATGAGCCGTTAAATATGTCCTGCCTCCACTTCCTGTTTCAGTAAGAAATACATCATCACAGAAAGAAATTTTTGTATTATTATATGAGGCGGGACACATTGAAACCAACATTTGAAAATATGACCTGTTTATGTTGCAGTTCTATTTCAAATAACCTTTTCCTCCACTGTCCTTGGTGTTGATGTCATGCTTAATTGATATTTTAATCATCTTAGAAGGTGACTGCATTCCAGACCATTAGTTCCAGTCTTTTTGACGCCATGTTACTGAAACACATGCTCAATGTGATTTTTGACATTGCATGTAATCAGTTTGTTGTTTGGATGCTTCAGAAGTTTTTCAGTTGAATTATGAATGTTTTTCTTCAACTTGTGACATCTAATAATGATAGTCCAATTATACATGCTTTTAAAACCATAAAGAAAGTCATAACAGAAGTATTTACAGCCAGAGCAACACCTTCAGAATAAACACCCTTTTTCTCTTAAAAAAGTCAGTGGAGTAAATGTTGTGACCCTTGTGCTGTAGATTGCAGTATTATGGGCCTTCATATTAACATTTTCTGAATATGCATCAGTGCTGCATCTCTAACTGTTGGCCTTGTTTGTTTAAGTATTCCCCTGATTAGAGACGCACCTAGGTTAATGAGAAATGTAAGCTGTTTATGCTGTAGTGTGCGTGATTAGATTCAAGTGGGCTGCCGTAATGTTTTTTTGTTTTTTTTTGCCTGCTTCCAAATTCATAATCCTGCCATGATAGAGATACGCACCAAGAGAGAGATGATTATTAGATCTCACTCA
>CM077438.1:18293728-18388728 GCA_039654765.1 Mylopharyngodon piceus
ATTATGCTTGAATCCAGGAGTAACTGGAGAGACGGGGCTTCAAAGAGTGGAGATAATTACTTGTGTTATCACTGCTGAAACAGACAAATCAATCCCCGCCTGAAAGCTTGGACAATTAGCTTCGTTATTGAATTCATATACATGAGGCCTCTCAAAAATCTATGCCATTGTAGATGTCAAGTACCAGCAAATTGAGGACCTGACAAAATATATTATTGGCTGGAACCAGTGAGTAAATGGAGGGTGAATGAAACGCAAGTGGGACATTTAATCGCTCTGATAAAAACTCTTTTCATTTAACCGTGTTTCATTTAGACACTTGATATTTCTGGCATAAAAAGACGGCCTTTTTGAGTCTGTGGTTTAGTGTGCTGAATGAGGATTTGTATGTCTGTGTCAAGTCACTCATAACTTGTTGCAAGTACAAATTACGGTATTTAGATCTTTGAGGGGATATAGGCTTGATTGAAGTGCTCTTTGACAACCAGGGCTGTGTATAACATTGGGAGGAGTCTCTCGAGGAACATTTCACTTTTCAGTCTTTTTTAACTCACTGAAGAACCGTTTCATGCTTGTGTGGGCAAGAGATATTAATCACGAGGGACTGTGTCATTGTGGCTGTTGAAACAGTTCCTCCACACTGCAGTTTAGTGAAGGTGTAAAATATAATTATCTCGCTCTGCTTATTTCGTATCGGTAGATCAGATGAAGAAGGAGATACTCTGGTGTTCCTCACTGCATCTGTGCTGAAAACACCAGCTTGAGTTCCCAGACTGATCCGGTACTGGTCTAGCTAATGGTTCACTCTGTGGCTTGCTGGTTAAGTTAGTTAAATTCTATCCAATATTCAAGCAAAATGAACTGGATGAAAAATTCTGAATGATTCCAATCCACAATCTGACTTGTGATGCAGCCTGGAATCATAACCACGCCATGTTTTATTTTTTTTTTCGGCCAGAGGAGAACTGGTCCCCTGACTGAGCCTAGTTTCTCCTAAGATTTTTTCACTGAGGAATAAATTAAATTTTAAAATACATTCAAATATAAAGTTATTTTAATTTGTAATAATATTTCATAATTTTACTGTAATATTTGCAGCCTTGGTGTGCATAAGAGACTTCTTATGAACAGTAGTGTCAAGATGTACACGAGGGCAGGCAGGCAAAGAGACAAAGGATCTAAGTGCAAAGAGTACATTTAATAAACAAACCAGACCAAAACAGGAAAACACAAGGAACAAACACATGAGAAACATCCAATGACTGACAAGAAACAAGAGAAACACAAGGGCTATTCATACACAAGGGACTAACAAGACACACCTGGGAACAATCAGGAACTAATCAACATGAAAAACTACAAAGGACTACAAACATGGCACAGAAACAGGAAATAAGACAAAAGTCCAAACCAGACATGGGGAACATATAACATGTATTGTATATCTCACAATATACTTTATAACTTTATACTTCACATTGTGACTTTATATCTCACATTTGGACTTTTATTATTTTTATATTATTTTAAAATGTATTTAATACTGCACATACTGGCACAATAGCTAAATGTGCCATAAAGGAATATTTTTTAATGCTATTTATACTACGTTCATAAACTGTTTAGCTGGGAAAAAGGTTTAATGCAAAGCAAGTAAAACTACTACTCATTTTAAGAGTTTTCACATCCTTAATATTTGAAATTTTAAAACAATATAAAACATTTGCCACCAGTTTATTTTGTGAGATCTGGATAATTTTAATTCTGTCTTTTTTCAAGAGCAAGCTGGTATTTAAAAAAAAAAAAAAAAAAATCCATATCCTCCAAGCTTTTTACACTCGGTGTTGCTTTGTGAGCAGAAAATGTACTGCTGCTTTCCCCAGAGGAAGATTACAGTAATTTATACTAATCTACCAGCAAATCAGACTCATCCTGCACTGAACAGGGCAAATCCTATCTTAAATTTACATGTCCCTGAAGAAATTCCTGCAATCAGAACTCAGATTCACCTCTCTTTTCCCACTTCATTCAATTTTCCAGCTCGTGACTTTACGAGGACTAACGTGAGCTTTCCAGGATTTGTGTCAGTTTGCCATTTAGACATTTTGCAATTAGTTTTCCTGTTATCTGCTATGCTAATATAAGCTGGTAATTGAGCGTTGTTAGTAACATGTTTATTTATTGCATGTTGTATTATCACAAGCAACAGGCATTCCCTCCAGGCCATTCTCACATGTAGCAATTTATGTAATCAAGCAAGTTGCAATGACATCTCAGTGAACTAATGTAAGCACAAATATGCAGGTATGAATTTTCACACCATATAGATTAGCTGTCATTTATGACAGGAATACAAATAAATATTATCATAGAAGTGCTATAATAATGGGGTTTCAAGAGGGTATTTCAAAAACAGAAATGGTGAATAGTGTTTTTCCCTACAGCTACAGTACATCTGTCAGGAAATTGAATTGAATGTCACTTTATTGTCTCTGCATATTTGCATACATCAAAAAATGAAATGCTGTTCCTCACCAGCTTATTGCAGTGCATTAAAATATATAATAAATCAGAATAAATTAAACCAATATAAACATTCCTCCCACAGTTTAGCAACCACGCTAAACTAACTATTACAGATATATTTACAAACACTCAGTGTCAGCAGCAGAAAGTACATTTAATGTCCTTGGTAAAGTTATAAAAAAATTAACTTTACAAATGACTAGCTGTCAAACGTGCTGTATCAGTGAGGAAGAATGTGAATGTCCAGTAGATTTATGAAATGAGAATTTGTTTTTTGTTTGTTTTTGTAATGCCATGCAAATTCATCAAAACTATATTTTGTATGTTTATGCTATATTTTTGTATGATCATTTCATGTTTCAGCTTATTTAATTGCTGTGATCAAATGTGGTGACGTCCACGTATCCATCCATTCATCAATCTTCAGTTCAAAGACCCCCTGTGGTGAAAATCAAGTTTTATCTGTGGTATTTTTAATATGGTTTAAGACAAACCATGTGCAAATTCATAAGTCAACACCATTGCTGAGTATTTTCTCCTTTAAACTCCAGTGAACCAAAGACAGTCTAAAAAACGCGGTTTGAAATCGCCGGTGTTTCTTACATCACAAACTTGTAACCAATCGCGTTAACGTGCAGGCGGGCTTTAGCATATCATTAACTATGACCCTATGACCAGGGTAGTCTCAGGAGAAGCCAAGTAAATTCTGTTGATATGAAAAATCATGTACATTTATCAATATAGCGGCTGAATTATGTATATGATGTATATTATGATGTTATGATGAACTATATGACTTTCTCCACTGAAGTTCTAAGTTGTTCAAAGCGTTTCTAAAAGGATACTGATTTGTAGAAGGCAGACTGAGATGGCGAATGGCAACATGGTTTGTGTAACATTAGCAACACATTATTAGCTCTTTGATAATGTAGTCAAGCAAAATGCTAATCATATTAATTACCTTTATGTGTCCGACATTGGAAAGACAAAAGCGATACCATTGTGCAGCATTTACTTCAGTAAAGTTGACCAAGTGGATGACTGAGCTAGTGTGAGTGAGTGGAGGCGGGGCTAATTTGCATATTCAAGCGATTTTAAGGCAGGAAAAAACAATTAAATATGTCATTTTGGTGATCAAAGATGAGTTTTAAGAGATAAAATTATTGACTACAGGGGGACTATAAACAAGGATTTTACACATATATATGTTTGCATAGACACAGAGAAGTATATTATTAACAATTAACAGCGTTTGAAATGTACAGTAACCATTTTACATATGAAAAATATGCATTTTATATGTATATATATTGGGATTGCATTTGCATTGCATTTATCTGTTTTATATCATGTTTTAGCTTTTATATTGCTAGTAAGAAGTGGTTTTAGGGTTGAGGGGTTGAGGTGGGGTTAGGGCGCCAAAAATATTTGTATACGTAACAGTTAAATGCAACTATGATGTAATGTAAGGGATTTGTAAAGATTTTTAAATGTCAAAAGTTATGCCTACATACAGTATTTTTAAGTTTTAGATGCTGTTAGTATTATACAGTTCTGCATATGTCAATATTATACATTTCCGCCAAACATACAAAAACATTTTGCAACTATTGCATCATAATTGTTTGGTTTGATTTTCTCATTAAATTTTTAAATTTAAATGTAAATTTACTGCTTTCCTTGCCTCAGAGAAATTTTCTAAAACAAATCCACTATTGACAGACTTCTTGTAGACTTTCAACAGGTATTAATTGTTCTTTCATAATGAACTGTGATGCCACATGTTTGTCATGTCTCGCACTAGATGGGTGATAACTACACTTTTCCTCAAGTCTTATTGAATCTCATTGCCAGGCTTTCTTGAAGATGATCTGAGGAGCTGTGAAAATGATTCCTAAACCAGCATTAATATAATTGCAAGAAATCATATCTTAAACATACTTAAAACATACTTAACCCTGTAAAGCCTGACATATGAAATAATAGTCAGAATTTTTTTTTTTTTTAAAAAATGAAACTTTCTTGAATCTTTAGACAAAATCTTTGATACATTAAGCTCTTAAGGCTCATATATAATGTGAGAATATGGAGCTCACACTTTTATTCAGAAGCTCAAACTGAGCAAAAATATGCAATTTTATGATTAAAGCTCTGTAGTTTTGATAGTGTAGGCCAAACATATAATGCAATTCAATGCATTGAAGATTGAGAGATGAACAAATAAATGTTCCTCAAAAGCCTGTTGTATATTTGATATTCACATTTTAACATTTCTTAAACAAATATGTATGGATAATCAAGTCAACTTAGGTTGCTTCAGTCCAATAAGTGTTCATCTAGAAATATTATGAACAATATAAAAGTTATTTTTTACGTTTACTTTATAAATATCAATGAAGACTTCACAACAAAAAGACACGTTTACCACAACCTGAAGGTTTGACATTTTTAGAACGATACTAAAAGGCCTTTTACCTGCTAAAAAATATAAACTATCAATCAGATGACAGAAGGCATGTAGAAGATTGTATGCAACAGGTTTTTCATAAATTTTTAATCATGTTGATAATTTAGAGGCTGTAGAAACTTGCATATAAAATACAACACAATAGGCTTTATAGGGTTAATGTTTATTGTGAACTGTAAACAAACCTCTGACAGATTGTCCCTAATGAAACTCTAACATGGCTGATAGATTATTGACATTTACTCAGAAACACTCAGCTCCGAGGTTCAAATTTGACTCATTTCTCATTGCAATATTGGCTAAAATCATCCTGCTCACTTTCTCAGAAGACAGAAAAGAAACAGCAAGTTCCAGTAAGCTTCTATCAGATTGTCAAACCCCACAACGGCCAGACTGTCTCGCAATTTGCTGAACAAACAAAAAATAATGGCCGATCTAAATGGCCTTGGGGCAGATAATTGCAACGCTTTGTAATGGCCATTGATTTTTGACTCCCCCTCCAAATGAATGGGATGGCGAAAGGTCTGATTTGGTGTAGGAGTGATACAGCGGACATATGATATGGTTCTTACACACTCCTGCGCCTCACGCCCCCTTCCAATCGATGCTTTTACCAAGGATGTCAAAGCTAAGACTGATTGTTTCCCACCCCTGGCTGCAACCGCAAAGAAAAAGCCTTTCTTATCGAATCTGTGGCAAATCACGGCTCAGCTACCTCATCTTCTTATCTGCTTCTGTCAAGTGTGATCCCAAATAATGAGTGAGAATAAGGTTGACTTTTAATTTAACAACTGAACTGACATTAATGTTGAACAGCTGAGAGAGCATGTGAATCAGGTTGTCAGGTGTCAGGAAGGTCAATCTGGAAGTGGTTTGCAAACCCTGAACATTCGTGTCTAAAGCTGCGTTCTTTGTGAATGCAGTTTTACAAATGTGTTAGAGAAAAGTAGAATAAAGAAAAACAATTTGTTTAGAAATGATAGCAGTCCACTCCACAATCACACCAAACATCTCATGGTATTGAATTTAAACTTTTATTGGAATTTGTTTTGTTTATTGACATTTATGCAATGTCATTTTCTCAAAATAGCTTCCCTCAAACCCTAGAGCGACAGCGTGGGCCTGAGCAATTGGTGTTGTGATCAAGTTACGATCTGTTCACCTTCAGAGAGAAACCAAAGCGAGACCCCAGTCATACAGATCAATTCATCTAGGTTCATATTTTTCATTTCAGGTCATATATCTTGGGGGGACTGTCATTTGTAATGGGACTAATGTTCTTGTCTGTTGTGTCACTAGAATCTTTTTTTCCCAGTAATGTCAATAATTCTGACAATTAACTTTTTTTTTTTCATTGACAATGTATTAAATTCATTAAAAAGTTAATTAAAAATTAAAACATTTGATGGGGTCCAAACACACAATTAAAATGGTTCCATTTATTATTATTATTATAATACCTTTTTTATTACAAATTATATTATCATCAGAACCATTTCAGTGTAATGTTAATTGAGTTAAATATTACAGAATTTCATCATTTTTGATTTTCCCCCCTAATAAAAATTCAAAATGAGGATATTCTGAAGAATGTATTAAATATAATTTTGTAGACTGAATGTAATTTAGATAAATTATGGATGAATTTTCATTTATGGGTGAACTATCCCTTTATGCCATTGGCGGACAAAGTCACAAATGTTTTAATTTGATTAGTGGTCTAGAAATTTGCAATTTTTTTTTATAGAATTCATAACATTTTCTTTTGTTTTAACTTTCTGCTTATTTTCAGTTTAAAAATTGTATTTTGAATGCAGATTTTGGTTACACTTTATCTTGATGGTCCACTTTATCTTGATGGTCCATGGCACGGCTCGGCTTGCTTCACTTTGGCTCGGTTTGCTTTTCCATTGCAGTGTAGTACCGCTTCATAGTGGGTGGAATTATAGACCATTGACTTTAGACCAGGTTTCAGTTGGTCAATGGCGCAGTCGTTTTCAGTTGCCTCAAATTAGCAACACGCCAACAATGCGCCTGAACACCTTGTTTTCAGACCAGCACACCCATGGGTGCAAATGCATTTGCTATTTAAATGGTGGTGCAGGACGTGACAATGATAACTGCCTTGGGCTGAAACTAGCAGAAAACACTTGCGTTGCGCCTGGCGTCGCATTGCGCCAGGTATGATAGGGCCCTTTGTTATAGTTGTGCTGCCTCTACTGGCGTTTGGTCTGCTGTCTCGTGTCGCAAATCTAATGATGTTGGTAGTGACGATTCTCTCTGATCAATCAGTGATCTGCAGTGTTTACACGTCACATTTAATATCGGTACGGCTCGCTTGGAACATCAACCGAGGTGGTACTATTTAAAGTGAGCCATACCGAGCCGTACCATTCAGTGGAAAAGCAGTAAGTAACTTTGCAACTACATGTCAACTAACTCTCATTTAGAGTATTAGTAGACTGTAGTAGACTGTTAGGTTAGGGTTAGGTGTTAGGGTTTTTGTTAGTAGAATATGTTGACATGTATTTGCAAAGTTATAGTTACTTATAGTCAGTAGATTGTCTGTTGTGAAGCATCAAAATAATGTGTTGGCAGATATTAAGCAGACAGTCTACTAATACTCTAATAAGACTTAGTTGACATGTACAGTAGTTGCTGAGTTACTTGTTAGTAGAATGTCTAAATGTTTTTTTTTTTAAGTGGACCATCAAAATAAAGTGTTACCCAGATTTTCAGTGTGAACTTTTGGACCCCACAGTTTTGAATGTTTTACTTTCATAATCTCCATACCCTGTATTTCTGAAACAGTTGCAGGCATTTGGAGGACAAAATATCACCACTTGTCAAATTTTCTTGTGAATTTTCTTAAAATGTCACCTCTCTTTCATTCTCTTCCTCTTTAGTTCTCTCTAAAAGTGGCTGAAATTACCCCAGGGCAATCCATCACAAAATCCGAGAGTGCTGAAAACAATGAGATGAAAGCTCCACACAAAGTGCACTGAATGTCTTCCTTTTGCATCTTTTTTATAAGTACCTTTACTGTAAAATCCTTTGTGTGCGTCCAAAGGGATTTTAGTAGCTGACCTAGTTTAGCTCTTTTACATTGATGAAGTCATATTGTGTTTATTGTGATAATTCCAAGAATAGTTCAATATAATGCACTGATCTGTCATCTACCAATCAATCAGTCAAACCATTAAAAAGTGAATACGGAAGGTGGTCTGGCGGAGGCTAGAATGATGGATAGATGTGGATGGAAGCACTTTCTTCAGCTCATACTTGTTGGTCTCGGTCACTGCCATTATAAAGCTCGGATGCATCAGAATATTTATTAATATATCTCCGATTGTGTTCATCAGATGGATGGCTTGTTGGTGAGTAAAGCTTTTTCATTTGAAAGTGAACTAATCCTTTAATATACAATAAATATATACCAAAATGGCCAAAATGTATTATTAATATACATTTTAAAAATATTTTTATATTAATTCTAAGTTTTAGTTACCTATGGCATTCTTTTATAATGCCACACACACACATTTTGCAAAATCATTTTTTTATAACAATAACGGCCACTGATGAAATGTGTTCAATAAGACCATGAATATGTATTTAGAAATTAACATGTTTTTTAACAGTATGTGGTCAGTTATTTCACCATATATTTTTGTCCAGAATATATTTTTTTAAAAATTTAAATTTTGCATTCAACCAGCATGTATTTTAAGATTCATAATTTAATATAATGTAATATATTTTGTTTTTTTGAAGTTTTGAAATATATTTTCTATTTGAATTTTTTTTTTCTTTAAGCCACTCTTTTTACAAAATATGAACATTTAGTATATTTGAAAAATATTTGGATTTTTTTTTTTTTGCTGTATAATGTATTATGTTACAAATTTGCTTCTTAAAATAATCACAGTTTAGATTTATAGTTAGGTATTGTTATAGTTTAGATATTTTTACACTGTAAAAATGATATGATCAATCACGACATGTTTTTAGATTACTTTAACTCAAAGAAATTTTAAAAAATTTTTTAAGTCGGTTTAATGTAATTTAAGTTGAAATGTCTTATACAGATTGATTGTACTTTAAAAATGTTGATTAGACTTAAAAATTTAAGGCAGCAATTTTTTTTTATTTTACAGAAAACAAGAAAAAATACTTATATTTTTTTTCCAGTATTGACATGGCACAGCTTACCCCTCAGGTCAAGTTGAGAGCAGACCCATATTTCTTCTTGCCCAGAGAACAGCTTAGAGACAAAACGGCACATCTTACCCTGGCCTCCATATATAATATGCACGCTATCTTCGAAATATGCTAATGTATCATAGGATAGCGCTGCATTTGTAGCATGACAGTCCTTTTTGATGTAGACATCAAGAAATGATTAACGCCACTCTCTCACACTAATCGCACATCCAAGGTTCAGCCATTTAAGCCATGGCGTTCAAGAGAGTCGCTCCGTAGAAATGGGTGTTCCGATGTACCCGGAATCCTTTCACAGTTGTTGGTCCTGTCTCACATGCTAATCCCACAGTGGCCCAGATAGAACATTTGAACCCCTGCTGAATGTTCCTCTCTCAAGGTGAGGTCCCCTGGTCAAAGCCGCCAGGCACTGACACAACGTAATCCCCAGTGAAGGCCTTGGAGTGTTTGGGTTATCTCTGCCAAGGCAGCACAAGCATAGATTCCATACACAGGCTGCTTTTTGAGCGCAGACACAATTCCAAAAGCCAGCTTGATTTTTTTTTTTTCCAGCGGGCACCTCAATGTATCGGATGTGACAGAGATTTAAAAGGATTAAGCAGCCTTTAAAATTCATCACAGTTACAGTTTGCTGCTGATAGGTGCGAGCAAGTTGTGGAGTAGTAAACTTTCAGTTCTAAATATAGCTTGCGGGGTATAATCCCTTTCTATCGGGGATGCGGATTGCATCCCATTATGCAGGATCTTGACTCTTATAAAATCTCTGGAGATTACAGGAAGTAACAAAAGAGATGGTGAAAATGAAATAACACATATGTAGTTCAAACAGGCAGTGAAATATCGCACTCGATATGATACGATGTTGGAAGACTAAGGTATAGTTAAGGACTTTTACAATTGTAGTTTTCTTTCCCATGTTGAGGCATTTCCTGTTGAAACAGGAAGTTTTTGGGACAAATTAAATGGCTTCTCCCTCTTTTTTTTCTCTTCAACATATATAGAGCCAATTGTTGAATTGTTAATGTCAGCTGTGAATTAACTGTTTGCTGTTAGAGGGAGGGAGATTCTCGTTCTAGAGAGCATTTGATTGGACAAAACATTGGACACGCCCACAAGTGCAAGATGAGTCATCAGTATTTTTAGACTGATGATCTGGAATTTTAAATGTTGAAAGTATTTATTTATTTGTAAAAGTTTGTATATACTATATAAAAGTTTATATAATTGTATTTTGGGGGGGAATTTTATGCTATATAGATGCCTCAAAGCTAATACATGGACTAAAAGCTACAAAGCTGATTGGTCTTTAAGTCTACTGTTCAATTTATGTTAGAAGCATCAACCACATCAACAGCGAAAGGTGTTTGGTTATGTCAATGATGTGCCATAAAATCACTGGGTGGGCAACATTGGTTCCCATAAAAGTCTCATAAAATGTTACAAAAATTTTACAAGCAACTCGGAGCTAATATTCATAGACAAAAACCATCTACTGAACCAATGTGCAGTTACAAAGATTATTATCAGCCATAACATTAATTTAATTTTTTTTCATTTTGCAAAATCATTTAGCTTATTTCCATTGCAATAATATACACTGATTAAATGTTCCTGGTCTTCAATAAGACCAGGAATATGTATCTAGAAATTAACAGGGTCATTTATTTTACTTATTTATTTTATGCTGATTTTAACAGTATGTGGTCAGTTGTGTGCAGTCTACAAGATTTAGTTTCTTGCTAGAAATGAAATGAAAGAAATTCTCAATGACTTTTTGCTGTTTGCAGCTCATGCTGATCTAAAGCCACATTTTATTTTTCTATTCAGCCTGAAGGCATGCACAACAAAACACAAGCTGCCTCTACTGTGTAACCATAATATATATTCATGAAATCACTAAGATATCTATCTATCTATCTATCTATCTACAATAATTGCACAACTTGAAATTTGCATTTAAAATCCACTTGACTAAAAATAGTGTGGCATGTGTCCTCTTCAGTTTGAATGAGCATGAAACATTTGATCATGTGCATTAATGTTTTATTCAGGTTAAGTAGTCACTAATTAAAGAATATCATGTAATATGCTCATATCCATATTATAGTTACCTGAACTCCATGAATAAATATCCATCAAACACAATTAAGCTAGATTAATTTTATTTTAAAATTGAATAATTTGATTTTAATTTAAGTTTTGACAAGGCCATTTATATACCTTTTGTGAATTTTAGTTAGAATAGCAGTAACATGAAGATTCTATTTGAACAAGAGAATAATAGGATACAGTATATCACACTAACATGTTGTGCAGAAAATGACTTTGAAAAGCACTGTGCTTACACTGCGGGGTGTCACAGCAGAAGATGAGAATTTATTATTGCCTGTGCTTCCTGTAACAGTTTAGGTGAGAAGATGAAAGATTCACAGAAGATTTAGATTTTAGATTCAAGGTTTTACTGTGATACTAGTTTGAGTCTGGTTTTCTTTCTTTCTTTCTTTCTTTCTTTCTTTCTTTCTTGACATGGAATATACTGTTATTATACATGAGTTGCAAAAAAAGAGTTGTGAAAGTCAGAATTGTGAGACATAAATGAGCAAAAAAGTCAGATTTGTGAGAAAAAATGTTTTTTTATTTATTTTTTATTCCATGGTCGAAACAAGCTTCCATAATATTCAAATCAATGTCATTGCATGTTTTTAAAGGGTTAGTTCACCCAAAAAAATGAAAATTCTGTCATTCATTACTCACCCTCATGTCGTTCTACACCCGTAAGACCTTTCTTTCTTTCTTTCTTTCTTTCTTTCTTTCTTTCTTTCTTTCTTTCTTTCTTTCTTTCTTTCCTTCCAGTTTTAGTTAAAGGGTTAGTTCACCCAAAAATGAAAATTTTGTCATCAAAAATATCTTAATTTGTTTTCCGAAGATGAACGAAGGTCTTACGGGTGTAGAACGACATGAGGGTGAGTAATGAATGACAGAATTTTCATTTTTTTGGGTGAACTAACCCTTTAAAAACATGCAATGACATTGATTTGAATATTATGGAAGCTTGTTTCGACCATGGAATAAAAAATAAATAAAAAAACATTTTTTCTCACAAATCTGACTTTTTTGCTCATTTATGTCTCACAATTCTGACTTTCACAACTCTTTTTTTGCAACTCATGTATAATAACAGTATATTCCATGTCATATGCAGCCAGATGGCAGTTTTGTGTTAGGAAGAGACAGTTATTCTCTGTAAGTCGCTAGAGTGACTAAAGCCAGGCTGAAGCAGTAAAGTCTGGTCTCTAACAAAGATCGGTGCCCAAGGCAAGATCACATTCAATAGCAGAGGTTAAAATATTTAATACTTTGTCAGAACCTTTTCAGATGCCTTTTCATTGATAGCCCTTGGAGCACATTTTGTACTTTAGCTTGTTTTACTTTGTCAGGAAAAAATGCATCCAGCCTCAGAGCTGTGTTACATAACAATATAGAGCAACTTTCTCTCTCTCTCTCTCTCTCTCTCTCTCTCTCTCTCTCTGTGAGGGCAGTTCTGTGCTAAATCAGCTAATTATGAGTGTTATTTCAGCATGAATTGAGTGAGGCAAACAAGGTATAGAGGGAATCTTTCTAATGCACAACATTCAAGAACAACAGTAACAGAGATGGGAGTTTTAGCCAATTGATCATGAATTTATTTTGATCTAACTATATTATATAGAATAAAATTGTGTATCTCTCCATAAACTCCCTTGAAACATGGCACTATATCTGTTTCAGTCATTGTTTTGTCCTTAAAGCGATGATTCACTTGAAAATAAAACATTCTTTCTTTGTTTATTCACCCTTGTATTGTTCTAAAATTGAAATAATCCAGACAAGTTCCCTAACGAACATCTGAAATCCTCACAAACATCTGACATTTATTAGCAAAATTAATGTTTAATTAATCTAATTAATCACTCTATTGTGGATGTCCAGTTGTTACGGTGTAGGTTGTTGCAGAGACAAAGCATAAACGGACTTCTACAAAACAGGGTATTTATTAAACGAAGGAGAAGAAACACAACCAAAACACACTATCAAACAATAGAACAGACAAGGAGTGAAGGGAGTGAGTCCATTATAAAGGGAGTGCAGATGATCAGGAGCAGGTGCAGGTAATCCGTGATGATGGGGAGATGACTAGGAAGTGAGTGTAGGTGTGGAAACAAGGAGGATGATGGGATATGGAGTCCAGGACAGGAGGGAACTGTGACACCAGTGAAATTACCTCAATTTTGCTTTAATGTTTTGTGCAGGCCTTTCAACTGTATATTATGTGTTTTTGTCTAAAGTAGTTTATTAATGAATGCTTTGATCTGTTTAAGAAAAAAGCAAAAGACACAAGCGAAGGCTCAAAGGATAATTTCATCAGTTATGATTTTTGTGTTTTCTCCTCTAAAATGCTCAATACTGTTTTACACGCAGGCATGCCTGAGGTTATGTGCAGCCAAGCATGATGAGATAATTACTTCAAAGCTCAGTAGGTCTTCAGAGGTATGTTGATTAGGCTGGGGCTGTCTGATTGCTTTTGTTTGCATCTAACTCTAAGTGCACTATTATGATTTGTTTAGCATATTTTAGACCTAAATTAGTTACATTTAACTATATATTAAACGTTTTAAAATAGGCATATATAAAATAATGCAAGATTTATATATAAATATTGTATTTATAAAATGAAGCTTGAGTATATGAAATGAAAGTCTGAATATATGGAATGAAACTTGAATATATGGAATGAAAGTCTGAATGTATGGAATAAAGGTTTGAATATATGGAATGAAAGTCTGAATATACGGAATGAAACTTGAATATATGAAATAAAGTCAATATATGGAATGGAACTTGCATATATGGAATGAAAGTCTGAATGTATGGAATAAACGTCTGAAAATATGGATTGAAACTTGAATATATGGAATGAAAGTCTGAATGTATGGAATAAACGTCTGAAAATATGGATTGAAACTTGAATATATGGAATGAAAGTCTGAATGTATGGAATGTCTGAATATATGAAATGAAAGTCTGAATATATGGAATGAAAGTCTGAAAATATGGATTGAAACTTGAATATATGGAATGAAAGTCTGAATGTATGGAATGAAAGTCTGAATATATGGAATGAAACTTAAATAAATGGAATGAAAGTCTGAATGTATGGAATAAAGGTTTGAATATATGGAATGAAAGTGAATATATGGATTGAAACTTGAATATATGTGTCACAGACACGCCAGGCTCCACAGTCACCCAATCACAGCGCACTCCCTCTCCTGAGTACTGATCAGCCACACCTGTCACGCATCAACACTCATCACCACTGCCACATAAAAGAGCACACTGAACACACACACATCGTCCGGTCTCGTTAACGCATACCTACATGCTATGCTTACCTTCAGGACTCCAACTGCGATCTACTTACCTGTCTCCTGTGTTCTCCGTGACTCCTTGTGTCTCCGTGTTCCCTGTGAGTTCAGTGTGCCTCGTCTGCTCCACGTTCGTCTGCATCCACGTAACCTGCAACAACAACACCCAGCATCAAAAGCCAGCACGATCACCAAGCCACGTATCATCTTGTCTACACTCACCTGCATCACTCCAGCACGCTCTGTTGACCTAAATAAAACCCTGCTTTGCACTTACCTGTGTCTCCGCTCCCTTCTGTATGTAACAGAAGACCGGACCACAACCGTCACGTCAACATGAGCACCTCGGACCCCATTCAAGACCTGGTTGATGCACTTCACCGCACGCTCACTGCGGCATCTCCTTCACCACCAGCCGTCGCCAGTCCCATGGCTAAACCGGCGCCCTTCTCAGGCCTGGCGGAGGACTGCAACGGATTCCTTTTGCAGTGTACGCTGGTTCTGGAGATGCAACCGCACTTGTATCCAGACGATAAAGCGAAAGTGGCTTTCATAATCTCTCAACTGCATGGTAAAGCACTGCGCTGGGCTGAACCTCTCTGGAATCAAGAAAACCCTGTCGTTCTTTCCCTGTCCAGCTTTATTACACACTTCAAGGAAGTTTTCGGAACGCCCGCGGGAGATTCAACCATTGGTGAGAGATTATGTAATTTAAAACAAGGATCACTAACTGTGTCTGATTATGCCCTCCAGTTTCGTACCCTCGCTGCTGCAAGTGGCTGGAATGAACGAGCCCTCCTCACCCTGTATCGTCAGGGTCTCGAGCCCCGTGTGCGGTTGCATCTCGCTGCATACGAGGATTCCATCGGGCTCGAAAAATTCATTCAACTCTCCATCAGATTCGCCACTCGTATGCAGCTGTGTCTCGAAGAGCACCAGAACCAGCCGTTATTCCCAACGAACCTCCGCCAGCCCGAATCCGTCAGCCTCCCAGAACCAGCCAATGATCCTATGCAGCTCGAAAATTCTCGCCTCACGTTTACTGAGCGGCAGAGGAGGCTGACCCAGAATCTGTGTCTCTACTGCGGCCGTGCTGGGCATTACATCGCTGAATGCCCCACCCGTCCAGTTCGGCCCATGGTGAGTGTTATTTTGCCTACGCTAAACAAAATGAAACCACTCACAATTGTTGTAACACTTACTGCTGCCGAATTCTGTCTTCCAGTCAGTGCGCTCCTCGATTCTGGGTCAGCTGGCAACTTCATCTCCGGATCCCTCTGCCGCCAGCTCAAACTCAAAACCGCCCCAACGCCGAAGATTTACCAAATCCACGCGGTAACTGGAAAACCTCTACGGCAAGTACGCTACAGCGTGGGACCCCTCCATCTCCAAGTCGGAGTTCTCCATAAAGAGGAAATTCAATTGCTGGTTCTGGAGAATTCAACGGCTGACGTGATTCTGGGGCGCCCGTGGCTAGAGCAGCACAACCCCACCATCTCCTGGAGGACAGGAGAGATCCTGAAGTGGGGTGACCAATGCTTTCAAGACTGTTTTCCTGAGTTTCCAGTTCCTAGCTCTCCGAGTTCCAAAACCATTCAAGTCTGTGCAACCACTGTGGAAAGCCCCCTAGAGAAACGTTCCACAGAGATCCCAGCATGTTATTCCCACTTCAGTGATGTCTTCTGTCCGAAGAAAGCCTCCAAGCTGCCTCCACACCGGCCATGGGACTGCGCCATCGACCTCATCCCAGGTGAGCCAGTGCCCAGAGGGAAAATCTACTCCCTATCCATTCCGGAGGAGAAAGCCATGGAGGAATACATCGACGAGGCTCTGAAACAAGGCTACATCCGACCGTCCACTTCCCCTGCTGCTTCCAGCTTTTTCTTCGTGGCTAAGAAGGACGGAGGCTTGCGGCCCTGCATCGACTACAGAGCACTCAACCAAATCACTGTGAAGTTCCGTTATCCCCTTCCTCTCGTCCCATCAGCCCTGGAACATCTGCGCGGCGCCACTGTGTTCACCAAGTTGGACCTCCGCAGCGCGTACAACCTCATCAGAATACGTGAGGGGGACGAGTGGAAGACAGCGTTCGTAACACCTACAGGCCACTACGAATATCTCGTAATGCCGTATGGACTGGTCAACGCCCCCTCCGTATTTCAAGATTTCATGCATGAGGTGCTCCGGGAGTTCCTGCACAGATCCGTCCGGGTCTACATTGACGATATCCTGATTTACTCCCGGAGCCTGGCCGAACATCGCCAACACGTTGCGGAGGTCCTCCAACGCCTGAGGGAACACCAGCTCTATCTGAAAGCCGAGAAATGCACTTTCCATCAGCCCTCAGTGCAGTTTCTGGGTTATAACATCGACCGCAGTGGCGTCCGCATGGACGAGAGGAAGGTCACTGCTGTCAAAGACTGGCCCACTCCCACCTCCGTAAAAGAACTCCAACGTTTCCTAGGATTTGCTAATTTCTATCGTCGATTCATCCTGAACTACAGTTCCATCACCAGTCCACTCACCAACCTCCTCCGCCATAAGCCCAAGTCTCTGTCCTGGACGCCAGCAGCCACGCAAGCCTTTGAACACCTGAAGACAGCATTCACTACCGCTCCCCTCCTGGCGCACCCCGATCCTGATCTCCCCTTCGTCGTGGAGGTGGACGCCTCCACCACCGGAGTGGGAGCGGTACTGTCCCAGCAGCAGGGGAATCCAAAGAAACTCCACCCATGCGCTTTCTTCTCCCGGAAACTCAACCCGGCGGAGGTCAACTATGACATCGGCAACCGTGAGCTTCTTGCCATCAAGCTCGCCTTGGAGGAGTGGAGGCATTGGCTTGAGGGAGCAAAACATCCATTCCTGGTTTTAACCGACCATAAGAACCTGGGGTATCTACGGGATGCCAAGAGGTTGAACCCCCGCCAAGCGAGATGGGCTCTGTTTTTCACCCGCTTTGACTTCAAGATCTCTTATCTCCCTGGTCCCAAGAACGTGAAAGCAGACGCACTGTCTCGTCTATATAACCTTGAAGAAGGAACTGAAGATCCAGAGCCCATACTCCCCGAGAAGCTCTTTGTTAACCCCATCTCCTGGTCAGAGGAAACGCTCCCCGAGCCCAGTGCCTCCACCAACACCCCGCCGGGTTGCCCCACCGGATTGAAGTATGTCCCACGAGCACGACGCACTCCCCTAATACACTCCTCACATACTTCACTGGGCACTGGCCACCCAGGGGTCAACGAGACCCTCTCGTTGTTGAAACAGCGGTTCTGGTGGCCCAACATGAGATCTGACGTCAGGAGGTACGTGCAGGGGTGCAGGGAATGTGCCATCTCCAAGAGCCCACGCCATCTTCCCTCCGGCAAACTACAGCCTCTGCCCGTTCCAACACGTCCGTGGTCACACCTAGGAGTCGACTTCATAACCGACCTCCCAGTCTCCGAAGGATGCACCTGTGTGTTCGTGATAGTCGATCGTTTCTCCAAGTCCTGTCGGTTACTTCCCCTACCTGGACTCCCCACAGCCATGGAAACCGCCGAACTGTTATTCAACCATGTATTCCGCTACTATGGATTGCCCGAAGACATAGTGTCCGACCGTGGATCCCAGTTTACGTCCCGGGTCTGGAAGGCCTTCTTTAAACTCCTAGGTGTGGCCATTAGTCTGTCTTCTGGGTACCATCCGCAGACGAACGGGCAGACGGAGAGGAAGATTCAGGAGATAGGCCGTTTCCTCCGTACCTTCTGTCACGGCCACCAGGACTCCTGGAACCAGTTCCTGGGCTGGGCCGAGTACGCCCAGAACTCTCTCCGGCAACCTACCACTGGTCTGACACCTTTCCAATGCGTACTCGGCTATCAGCCCCCACTGTTCCCCTGGGATGGGGAACCATCAGATGTCCCGGCGGTGGATTACTGGTTCCGGGAGAGCGAGAGGGTCTGGGACTCAGCCCATCTACAGCTCCAACGGGCCCTACGCAGGCGCAGGTTGACAGCTGACCTTCGACGTTCCCACGCACCCCAGTACCAACCAGGACAGAAGGTTTGGCTGTCAACCCGGGACATCAAGATGCGCCTGCCGTGTAGGAAATTGAGTCCCCGCTTCGTTGGCCCCTTCACCATCCTCCGGCAAATCAACCCAGTCACCTATCACCTGCAACTCCCCCCTGAGTACCGCATTCACCCAGTTTTCCATGTCTCACTTCTAAAGCCTCATCACCCCTCTGTTCTTCCCTCCACAGAGCCTGGCGATCTCGAGGAACCCCCTCCTCCACTCATCGTGGAAGACGGAGTGGCATACCGGGTCAAAGACATCTTGGACTCCCGGCGCCGTGGTGGTTTCCTAGAATATCTCGTGGACTGGGAAGGATATGGCCCCGAAGAACGCTCATGGGTACCCAGAAATGATATCCTTGACCCTAACCTTCTCGACGAATTCCATTCCAGTCATCCAAGCAGACCAGCGCCTCGTGGCAGGGGGCGACCACCACGACGTCGGGGTCCACGGTCCTCAGGAGCGGACCGTGGAGGGGGGGGTAATGTCACAGACACGCCAGGCTCCACAGTCACCCAATCACAGCGCACTCCCTCTCCTGAGTACTGATCAGCCACACCTGTCACGCATCAACACTCATCACCACTGCCACATAAAAGAGCACACTGAACACACACACATCGTCCGGTCTCGTTAACGCATACCTACATGCTATGCTTACCTTCAGGACTCCAACTGCGATCTACTTACCTGTCTCCTGTGTTCTCCGTGACTCCTTGTGTCTCCGTGTTCCCTGTGAGTTCAGTGTGCCTCGTCTGCTCCACGTTCGTCTGCATCCACGTAACCTGCAACAACAACACCCAGCATCAAAAGCCAGCACGATCACCAAGCCACGTATCATCTTGTCTACACTCACCTGCATCACTCCAGCACGCTCTGTTGACCTAAATAAAACCCTGCTTTGCACTTACCTGTGTCTCCGCTCCCTTCTGTATGTAACAATATGGAATGAAAGTGAATATATGGAATGAAACTTGAATATATGAAATGAAAGTCAATATATGGAATGGAACTTGCATATATGGAATGAAAGTCTGAATGTATGGAATGAAAGTCTGAAAATATGGATTGAAACTTGAATATATGGAATGAAAGTCTGAATGTATGGAATAAACGTCTGAAAATATGGATTGAAACTTGAATATATGGAATGAAAGTCTGAATGTATGGAATAAATGTCTGAATATATGAAATGAAAGTCTGAATATATGGAATGAAAGTCTGAAAATATGGATTGAAACTTGAATATATGGAATGAAAGTCTGAATGTATGGAATGAAAGTCTGAATATATGGAATGAAACTTGAATAAATGGAATGAAAGTCTGAATGTATGGAATAAAGGTTTGAATATATGGAATGAAAGTGAATATATGGATTGAAACTTGAATATATGGAATGAAAGTGAATATATGGAATGAAAGTTTGAATATATGGAATGAAAGTGAATATATGGAATGAAACTTGAATATATGAAATGAAAGTCAATATATGGAATGGAACTTGCATATATGGAATGAAAGTCTGAATGTATGGAATAAACGTCTGAAAATATGGATTGAAACTTGAATATATGGAATGAAAGTCTGAATGTATGGAATAAATGTCTGAATATATGAAATGAAAGTCTGAATATATGGAATGAAATCTGAAAATATGGATTGAAACTTGAATATATGGAATGAAAGTCTGAATGTATGGAATGAAAGTCTGAATATATGGAATGAAACTTGAATAAATGGAATGAAAGTCTGAATGTATGGAATAAAGGTTTGAATATATGGAATGAAAGTGAATATATGGATTGAAACTTGAATATATGGAATGAAAGTGAATATATGGAATGAAAGTTTGAATATATGGAATGAAAGTGAATATATGGAATGAAACTTGAATATATGAAATGAAAGTCAATATATGGAATGGAACTTGCATATATGGAATGAAAGTCTGAATGTATGGAATGAAAGTCTGAAAATATGGATTGAAACTTGAATATATGGAATGAAAGTCTGAATGTATGGAATAAACGTCTGAAAATATGGATTGAAACTTGAATATATGGAATGAAAGTCTGAATGTATGGAATAAATGTCTGAATATATGAAATGAAAGTCTGAATATATGGAATGAAAGTCTGAAAATATGGATTGAAACTTGAATATATGGAATGAAAGTCTGAATGTATGGAATAAAAGTCTAAATATAAGAAATGAAAGTCTGAATATATGGAATGAAACTTGAATAAATGGAATGAAAGTCTGAATGTATGGAATAAAGGTTTGAATATATGGAATGAAAGTGAATATATGGATTGAAACTTGAATATATGGAATGAAAGTGAATATATGGAATGAAAGTTTGAATATATGGAATGAAAGTCTGAATATATGGAATGAAACTTGAATATATGAAATGAAAGTCAATATATGGAATGAAGCTTGAATATATGGAATGAAAGTCTGAATGTATGGAATAAAAGTCTGAATATATGGAATGAAAGTCTGAAAATATGGATTGAAACTTGAATATATGGAATGAAAGTCTGAATGTATGGAATGAAAGTCTGAATATATGGAATGAAAGTCTGAAAATATGGATTGAAACTTGAATATATGGAATGAAACTTGAATATATAATGAAAGTTTGAATATATGGAATGAAGGTCTGAATATATGGATTGAAATTTGAATTAGCGCTTCTCATCAGGTATATCATTGACATCACAGAGTTTACCAGTATTTTAGAACTGATGCGTGAATGGTATCTTACCAGTATAAAGACGGAATGCCGTAGCTTGTGTGAACAGCACATTTGTGTATTTACCTGTAAAGTAATTCTGGTAATTTTACAGCAATTTATCAGAATTATGTGTGAAATGTCAGAGATTACATGATGTAGACTTCAAACTGTTTGTGTTGTTTGGAATATGACCAGCTGTTGCCTGAATTTTTCTAGTTCAGCAAAGTATTGGACAATTTCAGGGAATGCAATTTTTAAAGTCATGCAATTCATTCTATTGCTCTGATAACAAGGATATAACTAGCTATACATTATTAAGTACTATCAAATTTGACTTTCATTCCATATTTGCAAATTTCGTTCCATATATTCAGACTTTCATTCCATATATTCAGACTTTTATTCCATATATTCAAACTTTCATCCCATATTTATTTAAATTTCATTCCATACATTCAGGTTTCATTCCATATATTCAGACTTTCATTCCAAATATTCAAGTTTCATTTCATATATTCAAAATTTCATTCCATGAATTCAAACTTTCATTATATTCATACTTTTATTCCATATATTCAGATTTCATTCCATATATTCAACTTTTCATTCCATGTAGTCAGACTTTCATTCCATATGTTCAGGTTTCATTCCATATAATCAGACTTCCATTCCGTATATTCAGACTTTCATTCCATATATCCAGGCTTTTATTCCGTATATTTGGGTTTCATTCCATATATTCAAACTTTCATTCCATAAATTTAAGTTTAATTACATATATTCAGACTTTAATTCCATATATTCAAACTTTCATTCCATAAATGTAAGTTTCATTCCATATATGCAGATCTTCATTCCATATATTCAAACTTTGTGTGTGTGTGTGCATTTTTGTGATTTATGAGGAAACAAATATGTATAATGACATGGGTATTACACTGGTATTACGACGTAAACATGAAATATGAGGACATTTCATGAGTCCTCATATTTAAAATAGCTTTAAAAACATACTAAACAATGTTTTATTAAAAATTTAATAATGCAGACAGTTTTCTGTGATGGGTAGGTTTAGGAGTAGGGGTAGTGTAGTGTAGGGGGATAGAATGTACAGTTTGTACAGTATAAAAACCATTACGCCTATGTCCTCACTTTGATAGCAAAACAAACCTGTGTGTGTGTGTGTGTTAAATTTAAAGATACTTAAATTGACTTAAAAAAAAAACCCTTAATAAAGAAACTTAAATTGACATTTTTTAAAATATAAACATTCAAAAAGTAACAAATAGTGATGTTCTTCTCTGCATATATGTCTCTTTATATCCGCTAAGAGCCATTAAAGTCCCTTGAGGACCCAGCCATAGAACGGCCCTTGATGCTGATAACGCAGCACATTATAGCCCTGGGAGTCACTCTCTGTAAATTTCATATGATAATTTTTCATTTAAGAGGATGAATTGCACTCTTTCTGTGCAATCAGTCTGATCTATTTGTTGTGTAAATGCATTTGCTCTCAAATATTCCAGATTCCACATGCTAATGTTTCACAGTGCTACATTTTTGATAGTCGCCATTAACACCAGCACAGCAATTGAGTGGCGTTGAATTAGCACCCGAATTGCTCCAATATTATGGACTCGATAGGGACATTTACTGAGGATATGCTTGAGTAACTCCTCATATCTATTGGACTGGGATGGTTTCATTTGCCATTTAGATGTCAGGTTTTGCTCATAAATTGGAACCGAAATAGCACAGATAAAAGCTGCCAGAGCTAATATTTCTATTGACTAACACTATTTGTGTGTTGTAAGTGTTCTGTTGAAACCTTGATAATATAATGTGATGGATTTCCACGAACTCTCTGTGTAGGATGAATTTAGCTCTTGGAAGGCCATTACCGTGATATATACCCTCCGTCGCTCCCGAATGTGAGTTAGATAAAGGTTTTCTTGATTTCTAAGAAAGGTTGGCCATCTCAAGGCCATCAGTTGATAGCAACTCTGAAACTGACCATCAGCTCAATAGCGTCAAGTGCATTTCATATGTATTGGTGTTGGGGCAGTTCAAGATGAATCTGCAATGTTTGTTCCCAGTGGCTTTCCATATAGTGTCTCCAGACACCCTGCGGGCGCACATTAGCTGCTACTCTTATGTGGCAGGACGCTCTCATGTGCTGCCTGATGTTACGTCCTGTTGTGAGCTATCAGGATCAAGGCTTAGCACTGCAGGGAGGGTGAGCCTGAAATTGCATCGAAATGTTGATTGCATAGCTAATGTGTTTTATCTACTCTTTTAAGCGTCTCTATAAAATGTTGTTTTTTCTCCCTTCATATTCCCTCTGGTTTATTATGCCTTTTGATGGTTGGTAAACTTCTTTTATGGCGTGTTGAATGTTGTCATTCACTGCAGATGGCTACACATGGTGTAGTGTTTGATTAATGGTGGTTTCACAGTGCGGTAATGACTTAAAAAGATAAACGGCAAAACAAACCATATATTGATGTGTTGACCATGCAACTGATGCTGATAGTTAATAATTGTAATTGCATATTTATCTACACAGCACATCCAGTCTGCTTCCTTCATCTGGCACTGAGTTGCTTTTATAGAGTAACTTGCCATCCCAGGTGAAAAAAAAAGTGCACTAAAATACACTTAATTTCAGTACACTTAGTACACTTCCATAATGTACTTAAAGTGCTCTATTTTCATGTGCTAATTTTGTACTTAATATTCTAAAAATTCTTCTTTATTACGTCTTAAGATAATCTTAAGAACATCTAAGTGTACTCAACTGTGCTATTTTGAGACACCATGATCTAAAATGTGCTTTTAACACACTATCTCTGTATTAAAAATGTATTTAGTTACCACTTGTAGTACACTTGAACCCATCTTTCATACACTTTTAAATATACTCGTCAGACATAGAAAATACACTTATGAATTATATAAAATATAAGAATAATATATGATAAATATATACAAAATGCATTTATAATGTATTGCCCACATATTTTTATACATTAAATAATTCATTTTAAATGTATTGTAACTATGTTAATATATAATATACTTAACTACATGTTAATGGTGTCTTTAAATAGTGCTGTCACGTGAAATAAGGAGGATTCAATAGCGAATGCAGCAAATATCAGTTTGTTAAGAAAAAATAGCAGCAGGAAAGATAGCAAGGGTCAGTCGTCGTGGATGCAGATGGCAACGTATTTCTTGGTAGTGCAGAGACTGCAATGGGCAAACAAGTCCTCCGACAAGAGTTCAACAGGTAATCCAAAACTCTCTCGACTGGGAATATCCAGAACAGGAACAAGGAACGAGGCCAGAGAGACTCAAACACAGCCACGACTAACACTGCACGAACACACCAACGATCTGACAACACATGCAGGGGCAAAATGCACAGCCATTAAAAACGGCGCTGATCAGCTCATCAGCAGCAACACGTGAACCAGTGAACCTGCGAACTGCGACAAGTACAATCAAGTACACTATCATTAGTAGCACTTTTTTCCCCATATTAAAATATATAAAATATAGCACTTTAAGTACTTTATGCTAAAAGTATACTTACTGTTAAATTGTGAATTTTACATCTAACTTGCATGTTTTATTTTTCATGAAAATCCATTAAAATAGAACTTAGTGACAGTATAAAAATCCACTCAAATTTTATGTAAAGCGTTCATAGCACACTTTTAAGTAATGCACTTATAAAATACTTCTGTATATTTGGTTTACTTTATCTGACTACACTTAAAATAAATTCAAGTGTTAGTGCTAATTAGTGCATTTATATTAAGTGTTCTTAAGTAACACAGTTGGGAAAATGTACTTATAACTAGTACATAAGTAATATATTTTTAATAAAATTAATGTAATTTAAACTTAGGATTACTATATAAAAGACTACTAAGCATTCAAAGCACCCTTTTAAGAAATACACTAATAAAACTCCTCTGTATATTTTTGTGGTAGTATACTTTATTTCAATGCACTAAAAATCTATTTAAGTATTAGTATAGCATAAAAAGGCAATAAAAGAACTGATTCACATTTGAGTATTCATTTAGGATTAGCTAGTTAGCATTGCACCATTAGCCCCTATTGGTAGATGTTGTAATTACACACTCTGGTTCTAAAATTACTTTGAAGGCCATTAAAGATGATTTCAGATTTCAAATCAAATACGCTCTGGAGTTCTTGCAGTAGCTGAGCAGCTGATGAATGGAAATGCTAACAGATAGCATTCAGGCTACAAAGAATTACAGCAGCTTTTCTGAGCGCACCTCTTGTTCTCATGATGTAACCCCAAATGAAGCCCCCTTTCAGACATTTTTAATGTGGGTTTACTTCATATAAATAATGGATTCTGTGAGGTGAAGTTTGTCGATGTGTTCATTAGCAGTGCTAGCCCAACATCTGCCCACTCCACTCCACTCCCACTCAGCACAGCTGCTGACTGGCCTTTCCCTTTCTATATCTCACGTATTGCCCGGAATAACCAGATTTCAGTTTTCTCCCCTCTATTATTCTTCTGTCACACTGATGCTCCCCAATACAATACTTTAAAATTGTAATTATGCAGCAGATGATTGTAATTATGGAGAGCACAAAGTGAGAGGATTATTGTAGTGGAAATTAGTGAAGACATGCACATATTCAGCCCAATCATGCAATGTGAAGGGAACAGAGCAGGTAATTTGCATAATACATGGCCATAATAGAGAGGAAAGTTATTTTTGCGCATACGTTCCTCCCCATTTGCACTCTCTCATGTATTGTAGAGACCAAAGGTAAATTGATAAATGACACAGCACATCTGTATATATCCTGTATGGCAAAAAAAAAAGAAAAAAAGATGGGCGCTCAGAAGCACTGTGGTTAAATAGAATAAATAGACGTCTGTTTTCTTTGGGTCACAAATCAACATTTTTCTCATAAAGACGGAGCAGGAAAGTAGAACCAGGGCATCCGTCTTAATTTTCCAGATGGGCATGAATATCAGGGAGATCTAAGCTAATTTCCCCTCTGCCATAGATCAGACAGACGACTCATGGCACCACATCACTCCCGTTTTCTTTTGCCTGAGCTGAGGATTCATGTTTGGACTGACTTCAGTTGACTTCACCCAAACTGCCCGAAGTCAGCAACCCTTTAGGCTTTGCATTTGCTATGGCTTGTCAGACGCTCAGCATGAATATAACTTAATTTAGCTTCCTTAAACATGGAGAATTCAAGGTAGGTCTCAGAAAACCGGTATGTTTTATTTACAAGCGCATCAGTTGGAAGAGTTCTCGGCCATGAGGAGTATTGATTTGTTGAATATTTCAAAAAGCAGGAGGTTTGTAGGTTTCAAACAAGATGCTTGATGCAGGAAACAGCTTGGTCTTAAAGGGATAATTCACTCACAACTGAAAATATAGTGTGTTGCAGGGATGACATTTTTGTAGGCCAAAAAGTACTTCCATTTTAGTACTTCTGGTTCCGGTTCAATGATTTTTTGGTAACGCTTTACAATAAGATCTCATTTGTTAACAATAGTTAATCTATTAACTAACATGAACTAACAATGAGCAATATATTTGTTACAGTATTTATTAATCTTTGTTAATGTTAGTTAATAAAAATCCAGCTGTTCATTGTTCATGTTAGTTTACAGTGCTTTAACTAATGTTAACAAATACAACATTTGATTTCCATAAAAGTAAATGTTGAAATTCACATTAACTAAGATTAATAAATGCTGTAGTGTAGATGTATTGTTTATTCTTAGTTCATGTTAACTAAAGTAATTAACTAATGTTAACTAATGAAACCTTATTGTAAAGTGTTGCCATTTTTTTAATGTTTTGTTTGTTTGTTAGTTTTGTTAAATGCCTGAGATAAGGTCTGTGGTGAACACAAGCTCAAGATATTTTCACGTTTTATTTTATGACATAAAATATCACTAATACTTCCTTGTGATTTTTTACAGCTTTTTTTTTAAAGGTGGTTGCTAAAAAAGTGCTTAGTTTACAGCCTTGTGCTTATAATTGCTCTTTTGCAAACAAATCAAACTCAGGGAATTTTTTTTCTAAATAAAGACTGAAAGAGTTGTCGGAAGCTTTGTGATGGTGACGTTGAAGTCATGCGAACGTGGTGTAGTTCATTTATAGCCTACGCGTAGCTTTTTCTTTCTGGCAATTAAAATTAGGCTTCAAAATTTATAAAAGCTGTGTTAATTTGTGAAGATTAGCATGAACAAAACGTGTAAGAATTATAAACTTTTGTTGGTCACAGAGCTTACTTTCTGCAATAATCCAAAAGTCACTGTAAAAATCCCCTATTGGGATTTTCTTACTCACTCTAGGGGCCCTATTTTAACGATCTAAGTGCATGGTCTAAAGCGCACAGCGCAAGTGCACTTAGGGCATGTCCGAATCCACTTTTGCTAGTTTAATGATGGGAAAAATGGTCGGCGCACCCAGTGCATGGTCTAAAAGGGTTGTCCCTATTCTCTTAATGAGTAATGGGTGTGTTTTGGGCGTAACGTGCAATAAACCAATCAGAGTTATATATCCCATTCCATTTAAAAGCCAGTTGCGCTCGCGCCATGGCGAATTCGCTATTTACATGGCGGGATTTGCAAGCAGAAAAACTGAACGTTTCTCTAGCGAGGAAACAGATCTGCTTGTGCGTGAGGTTAAAGCGCGTGAGCAGACCAACTACAGGACAAGCCGGATTCCACCAAATAATTTTTATCTTAATGCACACAATAATAATCTTTTACATTGTAATCCTTTTATTTTTAATATTTGGCTACCCTGTGTGTAACAAGCAGAGTGTACGCGCGTTGTGCACATGCCTATAGCATATTACTAACGCGCTCTTTAAATAACAAAAAATAAATAAATATTGCGCCATTGACTTTAGACTAGGTTTCAGTTGGTCAATGGCGCAGTCGTTTTCAGTTGTCTCAAAATATCAACGCGCCAACAATGCGCCTGAACACACCTCGTTTTCAGACCAGCCCGCCCATGGGCACACAAATGGGCGCAAATGCATTTGCTATTTAAACAATGTGGTGCAGGACGTGAAAATGATAACTGCATCGGGCTGAAAGTAGCAAAAAACACTTGCGTCGCGCCTGCGCCGCATTGCGCTGGGTGTATGATAGAGCCCTAGGTCTTTCCAAACCTGTCAATCACAAAAGAAGATATGTTGAAAAAAATTTTTAATTTTATTTTTTCCAATGAATGAAAGTCAGTGGAATCCAATGTTATTATTTTTTTTTGTTTTTTTTTGGACCCCATTAACTGTCATTATGTGGACAAAAATATTACTTCAAAATATCTAAAATATCTCTTCGTCTTCCACAGAAGAAAAAAAGTCTTACAGGTTTGGAACGACATGAGAGTTAGTAAATTATGTCATAATTTTATTTTTGGGTAAACTATCCCTTTAAATCCCCGTCCATATGACAGCACCCACGGCGCAAGGATTCTTTGCTTTTTATTCCAGAAACACATTGATTTAGGTGTAATTTCAACAGGGATTGAGTCTTTCCCCCTGCCCTTTACATACTGAGGACAGGTTTGAGTGAGACTTGAGAAGATGGAAAAAATTAATTGCGTTGTTACCGCCTGAGGTTAATGAAACTGGATGGGGCTGTTTATGGATGGCAAGAGCTTCAACTGATGTGTGCAGCTGCAAAGAGATGATACTGAGGTATTGGTCAAGATAAGAGATAAGCCATAAAAGGATGAAGGCAAGGAAGAGAGCTACATACACACAGGCACACACATACACACACTTTCTTCTTTTATACTTCTGATACACACACATACACCAAATTGCTTTTCCCTGGGAAGGCTTGTAACAACACACATGAAAGCTTATTTCAGTTTATATATATATATATATATATATATGCCTCCCTATTTTTGGTCCCCAAAATGTAAAATGTGTCAGTTTTATTGTATAAAATGATTGATTGCTAAAATGATTTTATATCCAGGTTCTATCTTTACAGTCTAAAAAATGCTGGGTTATTTTTTCAACCCAAACGCTGGGTTGATTTAACCCAATTTTTATAATATTAAAAATATAGGCCTATTCTGAAATAAACAAATCTCTTTAATATTTGGATTTTATTATAATGCCCATATAAATTTAATTTCACAAACAACATGTTCTCTTTATAACATTACTATTTTCCCTCACACTGTTTCAATTAGAATATATATGAAAATATACAGCTGATTTTATATGATTGAGTCCCTTGCATGCAATGGGATTGTAATATTTGGGGTTCTTTAGTATCAAAATTTTTAAAAAACCCTTGTGTAGAATACACTGTAGCTATTTTTGACTAGCTAATTTCCTGTGAGCATTTAAAAGATAGACATGACCTTTGTATCTATCTAAAAGTGCAATACATAAATACTCAAATTCTGCATATTTAGAGCTCTTCAAGATTTAATATGATCCTTGGGATTATAACAAATAGAATCCATATTATAGGAAATAACCTTTTCTGGCCCTGTGAGTCATTACCATCATGTCCTTCTGTAATTGGACAGAATGTTTTTCTCATGGCCTGATTGTTACACTCAAGGAATGATTGGCTGAATGCTTTTGACCCTGCTACCCTCGCCTAACTAATTGCACTGCCACACTGATAAGCACATCAGAACCACAATAAGCACTTAAATGCTGAGTAGAAATCAGTATTGATTGAATCAAATTATATCTGCTATTAAACTTGCTCATCTAGCCATAGATAAGACATAGAATGCTCTGTTATCAGCTGTTGGGAACATGAATGGAGGCTGGGTGGTATTAACCCACTAGGGCAGAAGTACACAACAGAAACCACATGCACACTTGAATTACTCTTTGGTAAAAATTTGAAGTGTGTTTTCATTAATATTACATGTCCTTCTAAATGCACATACATTTATAGTTGGATATAACTAGATAATGCTTAAAAAAATGTTCTTTTCTTTCAAAAGATTTCATTTCAGGACATTTTTAAGTTCTCTCATGAAACTCTAGATAGCGCAGGCTGATAGGTCCTTTACTCAATCCGCTTGCAATCACATCATTCTCTATAGGGCACAGCTGATTGGTTCCTGCTGTATCAGTAGCCAGTGAGCTCACAGCTCCACCTTCAAATACTGGTCAGCATTTGCTATAGCAGTGCCACACGCTTTCAGAATCCCTCCACCTTCCCCAGTTCCACCTGTATAGATCTGTAATGGGTAATTCATGTATGCTATATTGTACAGCAGCAGCATGTCTTACTTGCTCACAGCAGTGTGTTGTGTATGTCTTGGCAGTATCAAGTCCAGTGCTTGCTCTTCTGCAGCAGCTATAAACAGCAGCAGCATAGCAGAGATACCAAACATATCAACATATCTATTACCATGCCAAACACTCCGAAAGTCATGACAGAAATACAATTGTTAGGAATGTGTTTTCCAGTTTTCCAATAAATAAACATGAATAATATTCATTTTGAATATTTTATATATATTTTCATTTATTTAGAGTAGACCAATAACAATAATCATATATATTTATACTAAAACATTTTAATATGCCTGAAGTGCCACACAAGGACTTCCATGAAAATTTCATGAATCAGAGTTTTGAATCGACTCAAACTATTGATTCAAAAAGTATGATTCAAAACTTTGATTCAGTGCATCAGAAAAAGGAATCAAACCACTCTAAAGAGCTGTTAAAGTACCCCTCTTATGCTAATTTAAACATTCCCAATTTTGTTTTGGATGTTCCTACAACAGGTTTAAAGTCAAAAAACATTTTCATTTTCTCATAATATACATTGCACATCAGCTCTTTTCTCACAGTGTCTGAAACGGTTCGATAAAAGATTCAGTCTCTCTAAACCCCTCCTTTCCGAGAACCGACTCTGCTCCGATTGGTCAGATGGCCCAGTCTGTTGTGATTGGTCTACCGCTTACAGCACATGTCGGAAAAGAAACGCTCATTACCATATTTGAATTTCAGCTCTGGAGGCTTCCTCAGCACCTGACACAGTGATACAAACAGTACTAAGTAGATGTTGTTTGCGGAGAACCTTTGGTTGGCATTATGGACATTTGTTACAAACCTATGTAGATATGTTACGGAAGTGAGACTGGAATTCTGACGACTTGTTTCAGCAGTTAAAAATCGATTCTTTTTTGTAGGAGACAATAACTTTATTTGTCATGCACTTTGATCTTTAAAACTTTGCGGACCTTTTACATTCACAAACAGCTATATTATATACTGAATGAAAGATAATATTCGAAAAAGCATAATAGGGATACTTCAACACAAAGGAAGATAATGATAACTATATAAGCGTCCACTGCAGGTTTGTCATCTGCTGCTTTAAATGTTTGAGCTCTTTAAAGTCTGGATTCTGATTGGCTGTCAATGTTTTTATCACTCATCAGCTGGTAAAAAATAATTCTGAAAGTGATTCCAAAGATATCAATCATGTCATTATTGTTATAGTTGTAGTGTGGACTTCCCTGTTCTTATAGAACTAGAACAATTATTAAAACTTTATAGTTATTGTTAAAATGATCATACTTTGTATGGCCTTAATGGCATATTTGTTAAATAAAATCATCAGAAAAATTATCACTGAATGAATTTGGGACATTGTTCAGGTCTTGACACAAAACCTACATTTTGTTTATGTCCAGTTGATGCATTATTCGCATTTACTGGGTTTGAAATAGTACACCAAGTCCTGACTTGAACTTAAGAGATATTTTTGGATCTCTCCATGCTGTGATTTCCCCCTCCAGCATGCGGTTTACAGTAGTATTCTTCTTAACATCAGTAAGGGAAGTATGCTTTCTGTCAGCTCTGCTGTGCGGCCCCCCTTCCAGGATGACTCTAGCTGACAGAATATTGTAGATCAACCTGAGGGCTGCTCCGCGCCGCAGTCAAGCAGAGAGGAAGTTGAGAGAGCTAATGATGATGTGTATTTTCCTCCTCACATCTATAGTGTGCTCTTGCTGGCTCGCTGTTGGCTGCTTGTGTATATGCTGAGGTTTGTGCTAGCTGAGTGAATATACTTTAAGCATTATTGAGATATCCCGCTGATGGCAGCTACATTCATGCTTCCATTTCCTTTGCTTCCAGTTTAGACAGGAGTACAGAAGTTTAGATGTTTCACCAGTATTGCGGAGTAAATGCGGAGTCACTAACTAAAAATACCAATACCACTACATTTTCAGTGGTGTGGCAGTTAACTCGACTGTTTTCAAAACAGCAGCTTTTCAAGTACCAAGTAATACAATATTAATACACATTTATTAATATTCAATATTCACTTGCTCAACCAATCAATTTTACCTAATATAATATATTGTAATATTATAAAAAAAAACACAATATTACAATAATTTTGTAAAAAAGTTTAGGGTCAGTAAAAGAGTTTTTAGTGATTTTGAAAGAAGTCTCTTATGCTCACCAAGGCTGCATCTGTTTAATCAAAAATACAGTAAAAATGGTAATATTGTGAAATATTATTTCAATTTAAAATAATTGTTTTCTATTTTAATATATTTTAAAATGTAATTTATGATGGCAAAGCTGAATTTTCAGGATCATCACTCCAGTCTTCAGTGTCACATGATGCTGATTTGCTGCTTAAGAAACATTTATTATTATTATTATTATTATTATTATTATTATCAATGTTGAAAAAGGTTGTGCTGCTTAAATATTTTTGTAGAAACAGTGATACTTTTTTTTTTCAAAAGAACAGCATTTATAAGAAATCTTTTGCAGTGTTATAAATGTCTTTACTGTCACTTATGATCAATATTTTGATTTAATTAAAACAAAATGTATGACTTTGTTTTTGAAAACTCTGACCAGTAACAAAAAAATCTGCCAAAATATCTCTTTTAGAAAAAAATAATTTATTTAAATATGATAACTGTAAGTTTTTAAATGAGGAACATCCAGAACTGTAGTGTATCTCCCCCGTATGTTTTGCAAAATAAAAATGTGTACTTTTTTTAATTAGTAGCTTAACAGTAGATGAACTGCTTAAAATTATGAGCAGCTTGTATTTTAACAAGCTACAATTTCAAAGTAGATTCCCTGACACTGTGCCTCACATTGCAGAAGTATTGATGTTAGATGAGTCCTACAGTAAGACTCTACTGTAGGATTGTGTTTTTATTCTTCATGGCTCCTTCTCGGAGTTTTGATTTAGATACTACATTTCCAGCATCTGTTAAGGATGCCCTAGTTTGAGAAATGACAAGATAGTGCACTTCGTTAATTTGGTTTATCTCCAAGGGAGCACTTGAGTTTGCGTCACATTATTATACAGTGGCATTTCACATGCCATAACTGGCATGCAGTGGCGTTATAAATTATTTGGATCGGCTCCTCACAAAATAGTCACTGAAAATGACATTGTTTTCCAATGTGTGCCATTTAATTTAGAGTGTGGGCCTCGATTATGAGTAAATAATTTCTTTCACCAGCTGAAAATTGGAAAATAACAAGCATGGCACAATGAGTTTGGATGATGGATGTGTAGGATGAATAGCTTCTGAAAAGGACACAAGCGGCCCCTCATAGTGGCAGGATGACAATGATAAAATGAAAAAGAGGGAGAGTGAGGCTGATCTTGCCACCCCAGTGAAACAGGATATGGATTTAGATGTCAGTGGTTTTATGTGCATAATAACAGACATTTAATTCACCTTTTACTAAGAATGAATAATAAAACTGGCTGTTCGTGAGCCAGTGCCTTTGGGTACAATTTTTAAAGCTTTGTGCTGTCTTTGTAATATCACTCCTTCTCCACAAATACAGCACATCACCCATCACAGCTCTAGATATATATTTGACCATCTTTTCATACATTTGTCTTTCTTTCTTTTTTAATATTTTGTTTTACCATCTTTACCATTATGTTTTGTCAAGAACATAACTATATTATCAACCTTAAAGGGATAGTTCACCCAAAAATGAAAATTTGATGTTTATCTGCTTACCCCCAGGGCATCCAAGATGTAGGTGACTTTGTTCAGTAGAACACAAATGATGATTTTTAACTCCAACCGTTGCGGTCTGTCAGTCGTATAATGCATGTCAATGGGAACTCCATCTATAAGAGTCAAAAAAACATGCACAGACAAATCCAAATTAAACCCTGCGGCTTGTGACGACACATTGATGTCCTAAGACACAAAACGATCAGTTTTGTGTGAGAAACCGAACAGTATTTATATCATTTTTTACCTCTAATACACCACTATGTCCAACTGCCTTGAGCATCCGGTGTGTGAGGTCTGAATGCACTCTGATGCCGGAAGTGATCGCTCGCACTCATTGACATATACACGCGAGAGATCACTTCCGGCATCAGAGCGCGTTTTCAGACCTCACCAACCGGATGAGGTCTGGTGAGGTCTGAGGTTTGTTCATCTTAACCTCTTAACCTCAAAGGAACAGACTTTTGTAACACATGGTTATCTTTAACCTTGAGAGTCACAGCTAAGTCACTTTACATAAAGGTGCCTCTGTATGGAGATATGCCGGGATGAGAGGGAGTGAGATCATTGTTTGAAGGATGCACCTGCTGGGTCCAAATCAATTACAACACTCATGGTTTCGTTTACCATTGATAATTATAGGAATAATCGTTTGCAAGTCAACCATGCAGTTAGATGAAATGCGATAAGCAGATACATGTGACTCTCTGCGCTGTCTCTCTCTCAAGAGTGGTTATGGATATCAGTTCCAATGCAGATGTATTTGTGGGCAGCTTGATGTGTACAGTGTTGTATGCGAGCCATACTTCTCGAAATTCATGTATTTGAGACTCTGTTTGTGTGTTTGTTGCAGACCGCAGAAGAAAGGCACCAGCCAGGCAGTGGTGTACTGCAATCACACATCCAATCATGACCCCCGTGAGGCATGGCATCAGGCATCAGCTGTGTTTGCGGTTGCTGGCGGGGCGGGCGGCGGGGGCGTGGGCCGGTAGGGATGAGAAAACGAAGGCCAAACATGGGGCTCACGTCACCGGCAGGTCCTGCCGGTGAGTGAAAGGCAATTACAAAAGGGCCCATACCCCAGCTGATAACAGTTTGTTATCTGCCAGAGCTGACATCTAAAAAGAACTGAAACTACAGGGAGGGAAAAGGCGCTTTTGCCAAGCCTGAAGGGGAGCAGGTTGTTTGGAGGTTTGAGAACAATACACCAGCATGTTTCCTTCATGCAATTACTTTATTTTTTCCTTTAATTGGTAGGAACTTTGACAAAGGGCATATTTGCACTTAGACCCTTCAAGCGTTTTCTTTGATCGGATCGTGGAAAGACCAGATGTACAGGCACTCCATTGCAATCCAATCGCACAAACCACTTCAGGAGGTGGTTTGAGACGCATTCTAGATGCAACTGGACAAGTGTAAATGCATCTGGTTGTTGAAGCTACATATGTGAATAATACTCCTCCCAAAATGGTAAAAGAATAAAGGTATGATAGCATATTATAGCTACCGGCTCCCAGTAACCAGATACCACAGCACTACTGCAACACTCATCTCCACAGATATGAAAATAAGCATCTCTCTACAGCAAGCTGACGCGCAAACTCCCGCAAATGAAAATCAATGTTTGGCATTGCATCCTGAGGTTCAACACTCAGTTATCTTCATTAAAAGTTAAACAGAAAATGCTATTTTCTCTAGCAAGTGCAGATGATGCTCTCTCAACTTTTTTGATATTTGATCTTGAAATCAACTGATGATAAATAAAATGCAGTGGATGTCATTGCTTTTAGTGATGTGCACTCCTTTGAATTTGCATATTCTTCGTTTTGCAGAGACACATTCATGTGGCCAAGGTGAATAGAACAGTTTAACAAATCTGATAGCTACCTGATGAGAAAAAACTTGTTAGGTGGAAAGTGTAAATAGGCCCAAAGGTAATGGAAGGGAAGTTACAGAAGCATGCACAGTCACTATGTTGACATATGTATTGGTTTTAAGAAATATCTATTTATAAGACAAGGCTTTGAGACCACTTGCCTCAGGGTTGGTTAAAGCATCAGTTTAGTCTTCCACAAAGATCTCCTTGACCTGGGGGGAGCAGCTCAATGCCTCATTGGCAATCAGATTAGAATTCCAACAGTATAAATGCACACCAAAGCATCGGAACACTGCGTTCAGTATTCCATTGCCTGAGGATAAGGACGAGGAGACATTTGGCTTTCTGTCACACATCGGGGTCCCACAGGGAGCGAGGGAAAAGCCCAGAGGAACAGCCTGGGCCACATTGTGGCTCATTACGGCTTAGGAGTTGCTGACACTGGTCTTCCTGCAGCTAGCCTCTTGCCCTATTTGCCACCTCATTACTGTCCTCTATCATGCATGCATAATCGCTGCTAGGATAAAGTGGATGAGAAATCCTCATTTGGTTTCTTGCATGACTCCACAATTGGGAGACTAGATTCTGTCTTGTTCAGACCCCTCGGTTGGATTCAGAAGTTGGCCGGTCAAATAGATGTGACTCCAATTTGATTTAGAAGTTCTCATTTAGAGCTTAATAGCTTTGTAGGTTGAGGGCAGCCATCTGCCGGTGCAGCGTCCTCATTGCGTAGCTGGCTTTGAGGTAGGGATGAGTGTCTGGCAGTAAGGGCATGTGAATCAATAGAGCCCTCCCATACGACCTCATTACTTTGCAGAGCGCTGTAACTCAAGGCGAAAGACCTATGAAATTTTAAACAACTTTACGAGATCCAGATGCTGTACTTCTGCCAAATAAATTCCCCCAGCAGTAAAAATCACAGCCCCACCTTTGCTTAGGATAAACATTTGTAGAGGAGAGTGGAAAGGCCATTGGAGAATATGCACTTTTAGTTGCACCTGCAGCACCAAAGCTGCTTCAAGCAAGCCTTTTTTAATTTCCACTCTCTTATCTTGAGGAAATAATTTGAGGAACTCTTAGTACCCTGGCAGAGAACTCAAAGGAGGATCATGAAATGTAAAGGCGCTTGGGGCTCCAAGCCAAGTGCAGTTTAATTGAGTCATGTTCCACCCATAAACAAACAATGCAGCTCTCCACCCACTGTCATGTTCTCAGATAGCTTTTCTGGTCGCACTATCAACCATTTCTGGCTTTTTCACAGGCATCTGGCACAGATTAGATTTTGCTGCATGCATATAAATACAAGGGGTCAGGTTTTGGCTGGTTAACATGGTCCAGTTAGCACCTAGGGGTGCTATAATACCATCTGGTAGCACAAAGCATCTTTGTCCATTGATGCCATTACAAATCATACATATTTAATTGTATGACAGTGGATGTTTATACAGTGAGTGTTTTGTCTAGCTGTAAGAGGATATTTTAAAGGGGACTTACTTTGCAAAATTCACTTTTATAAGATGTTTGAACCCAGATGTGTGTCCACTGTGTATGTGTAAACATCCAGCCTATAATGGTACAAATCCACCCACTCCTTTTTTTAATAATCCCCATAAATCATAAACAGTCTCTCCAAACAAGAGGTTCCAGATTTCCCCCTACTCTTACATAAGAGTAGGGGGAAGCCCCACCCATGACTGCTGACGGAATCTGCCCTATTAGATTAGCTCCTCCCCTGAGTGAGCTGTACACAGTCCGCCATGTTTATCTCCTTGCCAGAGCATTTAACAGCAGCATTCAAGTAGGAAATGTATTCTTATTAAAGCTACTAAAGTTATTTAATCAAGAGCAGTGAGTAAGAAAGTCTGTTTCTTTTGTTGTTTGGTTCATATTAACAGCATATACAGCAGCAGGTACTATATTATGCTGGTGTCACTTTAATACACGTATCTAATATACATGCGATTTCTTTCCCTGCTGTTTACGTTCACAGACATAACTGGCTGTGTTTGTGAACTTTGTGTGTTTGAAATAACTTGTGTGTATTTGACAGTTTAAGTGCAATAAGATGTGAAAGAGAAATTAGTCTATTACTCACAGGACGCGCCGCCTGACAGCCAGCTTTCTGTGTGCATGCTTCGGATGTGTGCGCTCAGAAAACCATTTATCAGGAGTTTAAACTGTTATGGCTTTAAAACACATGCAAATAATTAAAGGAACACTCCACTTTTTTTGAAAATAGGCTCATTTTCCAACTCCCCTAGAGTTAAACAGTTGAGTTTTACCGTTTTCGAATCCATTCAGCCAATCTCCGGGTCTGGCGGTACCACTTTTAGCATAGCTTAGCATAGTTCATTGAATCTGATTAGACCGTTAGCATCTCGCTCAAAAATGACCAAAGAGTTTCGATATTTTTCCTATTTAAAACTTGACTCTTCTGTAGTTACATTGTGTACTAAGACCGACGGAAAATGAAAAATTTGCGATTTTCTAGGCCGATATGGCTAGGAACTATACTCTCATTCTGGCATAATAATCAAGGAACTTTGCTGCCGTACCATGGGTGCAGCAGGCGCAATGATATTATGCAGCGCCTGTGACTCCCTGCTTGCACAGGAAGCGTGCCTTGCAACCATGGAGACATTTGTGAGAGACGCTGCGTAATATCATTGCGCCTGCTGCACCCATGGTACGGCAGCAAAGTTCCTTGCTAAGCTATGCTAAAAGTGGTACCGCCAGACCCGGAGATCGGCTGAATGGATTCGAAAACGGTAAAACTCAACTGTTTAACTCTAGGGGAGTTGGAAAATGAGCCTATTTTCAAAAAAAGTGGAGTGTTCCTTTAACTTTCATAATGACGAAGAACTGCAATGTCACGTGAGCATGGTCACGATAGAGATGATAATCAAAACCAAACAGATGTTTTGTTTTTGGCAGATTATCTGAGGCACTAGCTGTACAGGCTCCGCCCTCTTCTGGAAAGCGGGGTGGGGAGCAGCTCATTTGCATTTAAATACATGCATGAAAACAGTATTGCATTTACAGATGAGCATTTACAACATGGTATAATAAATGATCTGAGGGGTATTTTGAGCTGAAACTTCACAGACATGTTCTGGGGACACCTGAGACTTATATTACATCTTGTAAAAAGGGGCATAATATGTCCCCTTAAAAGCACGAAATTAATATTTTTCCCCTGGTAATGCATTCTGGAAAAGTGATCCACAAAAGTTTTTTTTTTTTTTTTTTTTTAAACATGAATGACAAACTTTAAAACAATTAAAAAAAATATTTCCAAGACAAACCTTTTTTTTTTTTTTTGTAGTTAAAATGAATTCAATTTGTAGCTGTAATTTTTTAATTCTACTTCCTGACATTCAAATTTGAATTGCAATTCTGCATCTTGTTTGCTACCGTAATTCAAATTTGACAACTGAATTGGCATTTAAAAGGCATTCTCAATTCAATTCTGAATGGAGCACACTTTTTTTTTTTTGTCTGGTGATTCTAATCATGTGACCTACACATCCTTACATGAGTTCTTACATGAAAGGAATAAATCTGCGTGACTAAACGAGCCTGTGCATCATGTACAAATGTCCAAGTGTTACTAGCATGTTCCAATGATAGCGTGCCATTGATCAGCGCTTCTGGGGTATTAATGTAAACAGTCTAGCCCAGTGGTTCTCAACTGGTTTGGCCATTTGACCCAAAATTTTCCATGGTCATTAAGCCGTGACCCAAATTCTCAAAAATGGTCAACACAGACAACAATCTCCTTACTTAACATACACAGAAATTGTAAGATAATTACTAACACTGATGAATAAACAATAAGGTAAGGCTATTAAATAGCAGCCCCAAACTAGTTTTTGTTAATGCATTAAAGGTGTAATGTGTAAAATTTGGGAGGATCTATTAACAGAAATGCAATATAATATACATAACTATGTTTTCAGTGGTGTATAAAGACCTTAGATAATGAACCGTTATATTTTTACCGCGTGTCCCCTTACATGTTAAGTCGCCATTTTGCGCCGGCATGTTTCTACAGTAGCCCTAAATGGACAAAATGCCCTACAGAGCGCGGTTAGTAGCTATGTTGTTCTTCTTTTAAATCGTTCATGTTTTTAGAGGCAGCTTGCATCATCACTACGTTGAATACGCACGAAGAAGAAGTAGTAGTAGTTGTCTGGTTTATTAGAAGCAGAGACCGTTCTTTGTTAGAAGTAAGAAGAAACCTCATTGCTTGACTGGCTACTCTCTTCTGTCTCAGACGACGACATCTATCTTGTGTCGGCCAGACGGTCACCGTAGCTTCTCTATGTGCTTCGAAAAGGGAGGGGTGAGTGCCTTTGGTTGCAGTTCACAACCTCAACACTAGATGCCGCTAAAATGTACACACTGCACCTTTAAAGTTAGTAGCCTATGTGCTACAGTCATCAAAAACAGAAAATAGCCCAAAGTGAAAATAAAGTGGTATGTTGGGTTAAGGTTACTGAAACTACTGTTACCATGGTAAATACAATAATTTATTGGTACTTTTTGGTAATTTCATAACTTACTAATTGACAATGTAACTACGAAGTTGCATAATTTCATTGATATACAGCGTGCGCCTCCGCATTTGCGCATGTAATTGAAGAGCGAGCGCTATGAGCACAGTATAACGTCTGACAGTAGTGTAAAGTTTGTTCCCTTTCGTGGGAACTGTCGACGCTGCGTATAACGCATTGGGAACCTTCTGCGTGATACGCAGCGTCTCGTTCCCTACTCAGGGAACCAGGGTTACATCTGTAACCCGAGACGTTTTTCTGAGGTGTATAATATAATGACACTAACATAGACTGACAACATCTCACCTGACAGAAGATACTTTTCTCAGGCACGTTTTACTTAAACTGCGTCTGACAAAAGAGTCAACAACTTTCATGCATGTCTTTCAAATAAAAGTCTCGCATCAGAAAAAAAAACAAAAACAAACAACAACAGCAAAAAAAACATTTAGAACATTTAGAAACATTTTTTTTTTGTTATGGTTGTTGTTTCTTTGACTACACATGGTGACCCACCAGTTGAGAAACACTGGTATAGCCTACAGTGAATGTAAACAAATGGAACAAAGAATTAGATGTCAAAATATTTGTGTATTTAGGCTTGAAATGTAACTGTAGCCCAATTCCTTCTTACACCTTTGATATCTGAGGACAAAAAAAGTACAGAGATGTTGTAGGTAAAGACACTTTAAAAATTTGAGATGTTTTTATCTCTAACAAAATGGCAGCTTGGCTTCAGTTCATGCCTGTTTATTGTATTGCCAGACAACTGTAGACTCAAGCAGAGATGCTGACAGTTCAACCGAGTCTGTGCTGTAGCCATTAGCAGAATGTGCGGTTCACACGAAACAGGGGAGTGTTGCTCAACTGTCTCAAAAGGTTACAGTAAAAAGATGTCTGTCACTGACTTGCTGAAGCCAAAAGCAGCTATTTGTGCTGGATCTGAAGACAACTGGTAATCTAGTGCTGAGAGAAGCCTCATGCCTCACCAGAGTGTTTGAGGGAAGCACGCTGACTAGCGCTCTGAGCTAGCCTAATTACCAGAGGATTGATGAGTGTAGTCAGATGGTTTGATGATCATTTGAATTGTTTATCTATGTCTCCAAAGACACTTTACTTCCCCAGAAAGAGATTGCAATCATATCGATGCTTTTGATGACCAATGATAAAGGAAAGTGAAGGGAATTGCAAATGCTTCATAGTGAATTGTTTGAGGCTCAAACAAACAAATCTAAAGCAATCATCATCATTTCTTCTTTAAAGGCAAGAGACTTCTTAGAAAATCTAAATTATGCTACCACGTGAATAGTGAAAATTTACAGTAAATATATTTGGTGGCTTCTCAAACTCAGAATAAAGGCTTTGGTTTGGCATAAGTTTTCAAGACATAGCCTACACATCTTACACCAAAACGGACCAGTTACGTAATTTATTCATCATTTAGGGCTGTCATTTGATTACATTTTTTTTAATCGTATTAATTATATGGTATGCTGATTAATTATTTGCAAATAATCACATACAGTATATCAATAATTGCTGGGAAAAGCTCCCAAATGACAATAATTAAAAGACATTATAGCAGATGAGTAAATTATTGACTAGACATTTCAAAAATTAATTATAAAAAATAATTATATAACATCCCATGGCTGTCATTTCCATAATTTACTGTTTTTTACAGACTAACCAGTTCACAATGTCATCTTTACATTCTCCTCTGCATTAACATCCAGAGACATTTTACTGCATGTTATCGTTTTTTTCTGATAATTTAAGATGTTTTTTATGATCTCCAAGGTTCTAAAAGACTATTTTGAGCAATTTTCTTCCTCTTGGTTACATTTTAAATGAGATTGCACATAATGTAATTATATTGGCTACTTTTCTTCTTGCATTTATGCTTGTTTTCCAAGGCTACTTATGATTTATTATTCTTCCCACCACTCTTTTTAATCTGCCTCACAGCTCTTTAGAGATGGTTTTGTAAAATGCTGAGATGTTGTAAATGTACACACAACACATTTTTTTTTTTTTTTTGCAGCTTGTGAAGAAAGATATTGACTTTTGTACTGTAGATGCCATTTATCTATCATTTGTGCTTTAAAATTTTATTGTTTTATCATAAGTTTTATGGTTCTCTTGCTGTAGAGGCTGTAATTCATATGGAAACACATAAAGGACATGTGGGGGGCCACGTTAGTTATGGCTTTCAGAGCCAATTTAGAATGGTTTTACTCCACATAAAAGACAGATCAGAGTGGCCTACATAAATTTACAGAGGAATCACAATCACAAGAAACAGTGTATCACATATTTAAACAGTGTATCACATACAAGAAACAGTGTATCACACACTTAAATGCTGATTATTTATTTGAATTGATAGCAGACCAACAATAAGACATAGACTGACATAACGGAGTGGCAGCGTCTGACAGCAGTGTGACTTTAAATTTTTTTTAGAGAATATTTACATAAAGAATATAACAGCAAAGGTTTCTAGCCCACTGACAAGTTATATTTAAATGATGCATTGACGCAATGCATTATTTTCATGAAATGTCACCAAGAAAAAGTCCTATTCTATGTTAATAGTGCACCTTTGATGTATTTTACATATACTTTATGTTCCATATTTCATTCAAATCCATTTTGTCCATTTAGATTTGAATGTCATTAGTAATGCTATTTTCAAGCCATTTCCTAATGGACTGGGGTCATGTAGTCCAGAATGGTGCAGCTGATAAATTGTCATCTGGAACTTTAGGCTGGTAAAACTTGACTGGCCTGAGTCACATTGGCTCTGCTATTACTGCTGTCTTGAATGGCGAGGGTGGGCACAACGAAAATGGCTTTCGATCTGCTCTAAAATTGCAGCTAGGAAAAGGGTATCATGACTCAATGGATTTTTTTGCTCTTTGGGGAAGAACCAGACAGCTTCTGCTCAACACAATGACAAGCACTGTGACGCTCTGATTGAGCTGTCATTGTTATTTTGGTGTTGATATCACTGATCTGAGAAGAATGTGAGGAATCTCCTTTTTAAAAAAACTTTCTGAAAAAGAAACTGATGACTTAATTATCGGTGAAACAATTACAAGGTTGTACAATAAAACATTAAATGAATATATACATAAATGAAAGTGCCGCTATTATGCTTTTTCAAATATTACCTTTCATGCAGTGTGTACTATAGCTGTTTGTGAATGTTAATGGTCTGCAAAGATCAAAGTGCAAGACAAAGTTATTTTCTCCAAAGAATTGATTCTGAACTGCTGAAACGAGTCGTCAGCAATTCCATTCTCACTTCCTGTTACATACCTACGTAACAATGTAACAAATTTGGTCTTCATTTGGCTGCCCAAACAACGTCTCCTTTGACCCTCCCTCAAATACTGTAGTTGTAGCTGAGGCCTGAAAGAGTTCGAATCCACTGTGCATGCATTTCAAAAGGATGAGGACTCTGAAATTGATACAGAAAAGAAGAAAAACAAACAAAAAACAACAACAACAAAAACATCACCATTGTTACTGTTCATATCACTGTGCATCAAGCACTGAGGATGTCATTTCTGTATTTGCTTGTGTTGTGAACTTTTGCAGCGCGTTTCTGTATTTGGTTGTGTTGTGAACTTTTGCAGCGCGTTTTTGTATTTGGTTGCGTTGTGAGTATTTGCAGCACATGTGTTGTCAAACTGATGAAGATGTTTTCTTTATTTGCTGGTGTTTTTTCTATTTGCATGTGTTTTCTTCAGTTGCAGTGCGTTGAGCTCTCTCGGCCACTGTAAGTTTGCCAAAAAATAAAAACCATTTACCCACCTTCATGTTGTTTCAAACCTGTATGACTTTCTTTTTTTCTGTAAAACTTTTTTCATATTTTGTCCAATGTTGTTTTGTGCCCTATTAACGTTCATTGTATGGACAAAAAACAGTTCTTCAGTTCAAAAGATGTTTGTTTGAAGAAAGAAGAAAGAAATGAGTGAACTATCCTTTTAAAATGTCCATGGAATATTCCCAAAAATAAATGAATTTATATGAAAACATAAATTCTACATGGCTGACTAAAGTTTATGTGCCAGAATAATTATGACTATTGTTTATTGCAATTCATGGGAAGATGTATAATTCAAAATACATAAATTTGAACAAAAATATATTACTTTTACAGAGTAAAAATTAATATAAAGATATTTATTTTCCACCTCCAGTATAGATATTAACACTCTATTTCTGCAGCATCTATGCTATAAAATGTGTGGTGTCTGACAGGAGTTATTAAACAATGAAGCACACAAGACAGGAGTAGTGAACTTCATCCATCTTATTAACTCATCACTTCCCTTTCAAACACATTATGCCATTACACAACACTTCAACAGTTCAGACTTCCTCTTCAAAATAGTTATCAACAATATAATTCACTTATGAACACAACAAAATGGGTTTCATTAACTGAAGCAGAAAACATCATAAAGTTATGCATGACTCATGCCACAATCTTTTTAATATTTTGATATTTAATTACAGCACACTCTTTTTGCTTATAACACTTGGATTTCATATTCTCATATTTATATCCACCTATGAGAGATGAATTTCCCAACTCTATTATAATGTTCTTCTGCTCACTTCTTTGATTCAGTTTTTTTATTCATCTACACGTTCTGCTATTTGCGTTTTCATGTAATGATGCCAGAATATGAATACATATATGGCTGTGACATCTATATTCAAAGTGCAGAATGGTGTTCTAGGGATTTTACGATGTATCTGTCAACACTTACATATGTTTGTTGAGAAAAATAACTCCCATTCCTATAACAACACAGCAAACAAACACAGTAACAATAAAAACATGTCAGTCAGCAGCGGATTTCCCAGCCTATAAGGATGAACCATTTATCTACCTCAACAAACAACATTCATCCCTCTCTTGGTATTCTAGTAGGAAGAAACCACAGCTGTATGTCCCAGCTGTAATACACCCTTGTATGCTGTCTGTGGTGTGTTTGTGTGAGCAGCCTCCCCATTGCCCTGGAGTGCAGCAGGGTTATCGTGGAGCCCCAGACACAGGCAGTTGTCTGTCCTTTGTCAATGAGCCTGATGCACACCACGATATGCCTCATTCTGACATTCAGCTCTGGTCTTGCGAGTATTTTGTTGTGTCCTAAAGCCCTGAGATTCTATACGAAAGAAGCCTTTGATAACCACTGAAACACACAAACAAGCATCTTATGAGTTGTAGAGGCTTTTGCAAGCGTAAATGGGTTTCGGGTCAGACAACATCTGAATTCACCAGACACATTGCTGAACCAAGTGCAAAAGACATCAGGAAGTCAGGCAAAAACAGGTCTATTCTCATTGCAAAGGCTGCTCCATTTTGGCCAAACTCTAAGACAGCATCTATGGAAACTTGTTTTCACCATGGAATAAAAAAGGTAATTGCAACTTTTATTTCTCACAATTGCGAGATTATTTCTCAGAAAGCGAGATTAATTCTAAGAAAAAAAAAAATCTGAATTGTGAGATATAAACTAGTAATTCTGATTTTTTTTCTTGTAATTTTGAGTTTATAATTCACAATTCTGAGAAAAAAAAAGTCAAAATTTTGAGATATAAACTAGCAATTCTGACTTTTTTCTCGCAATTCCTCAGTTTATATTTCACAATTCTGAAAAAAAGGTACAAATTGTGAGAAATAAACTAGCAATTCAAAAAAATTTTCTCGCAATTCCTCAGTTTATGTTTCACAATTCTGAGAAAAAAGTACAAATTGTGAGAAATAAACTAGCAATTCTGACTTTTTTTCTTGCAATTCCTGTTTATGTTTCACAATTCTGAGAAAAAAGTAAAAATTGTGAGATATAAACTAGCAATTCTGACTTTTTCTTGTAATGTCTGAGTTTATAATTCGCAATTCTTATTTTTCTCAGAATATACTTGGATTTATAGTTATAAAGTCCAAATTGTAAGATATTAACGTGAAATTTCGAGAAAAAAAGTCAGAATTGCTAGTTTCGCAATTTTGATTTTTTTTCCCCCTCAGAATTGTGAATTATAAACTCAAAATTGCGAGAAAAAAAAGTTAGAATTGGGAAAAAATTTTGTAGTGCACATCTGATGGAATCTTTACTATCCCATGAGGCCACAGGAGAGGAGTCGTGATTGGCAGTGAAGCGACGCAACTGATGCCACAAGTCACGTGATAATGACAACTTGAAAATGTAGTACATGGGGATTAAATCCATATACTGTAAACAAAATCTGAAGTTAAAGATAAAACAAAGAATACTGGAGTAAGTTTTGCAAGAAAATTCTATTTCAGTCTTTTCACTTCAAAATTTTACATTTAAATCAATGTGTTACATACAAAGTTCAGTCATGAAACTCTAACCGAGCGCTGATTGGTTCTTTCTATGCCGTGGCACCAGCCAAACAGAAGTAATTCCAAATCCACGCAACCATATATATCGTACCCTAGCCTGCAATCGACAAGTGCGCAATGTGAAGCACCGTTATCCCTCCTCCTCCACTTGTAAAGATCTGCTACGGGGTTCTACCATTCTTGCAGCAGCCTTTTCTTTGTTGTTTTATTTGACTAAGCTGAACAAATTTGTATTTGCTCAGCAGCAGCAGCAGCAGTAACAGCAGCAGCATAGCAAATCTCGTACGCCAAAATCAAGCCATGTATACTTCATGCCCCATGCCAATAAATGCTGGTTGAATTTAATCCACTCCGAGAGTTGTCATGATTGAATTACAGTTCATGCTATATAGAATATACTTTTTTACAGTTGCAAAGTAACTACTTATAACTACTAGACAGTAACTACTTAGTATGCGATTTTAGACACAGCCAGTAAATGTACTGTATTCCCAGAATGTACTGCGATGAAATTCTCAGTGAAACTATAAATCCAAGTTGGTGGAAAAGACCAGAGAAATGTCTATTAATGACAAAAACAGTTTAGAGTAATTAAACCGTTAGTTTAGCAACATGCTAACATCAAGCTCTATTGGAATGTGAAGGGTGCGGAACATCTGTGTGGAGTGTTAGGCCGAGTGCTGAAGTGTCATGTTTAGCTTGGTTGTTATTTAAAGCTGCGCTCCGTAACTTTTTTTGGTTAAAAATGATCCAAAATCAATTTTTGAGCAAGTACATAACCAGCTAGTGTTCAAAACTATCTCCTTACCTTAGCCCGATTCACAAAGGTAAGCTTGTAATAATGTTTTATAATAAAATCGGTACTGGTGGGTTTCCGCTGTCCAATTGCGGGTTTCAAACAGAGATGGTGACAAAGAGGCAAAACTTACGGACTGCTACTTAAAGTGGAATTGTATATTCCAATAAGGAAGGAAACTTAAGATAGACAACCCAGAATGCTTTGCTGTGAATGATCTCGGTGAAAAATAAAACCAAGATCATTTATTTAAAAAATATATATATTTAAACCAAATATTGTCTTATTTTTAGCTAATTAGAGAGTCCCACATATATCCAACCCAGGTTTATTGGGGAAAAACGTCCCTGTGGCGTTTCGTGACACTTTCAGAGTGTCCAGTGAGTCATGCCAAAAGCACGTTCATTGTGCGATAAAACAAATGTGAAATAAAACAAATGTGAGATTTAAAATAAATGCATTTGCTGAAGTAACAACGCCATTTTAGCTTGCTTTTGCAGGTCTTTTTAGCTCTTTTATCATGACTCGTGCTTCAAGGGACAAGTGCAATGCTGTGCCAAGTGAGAGACTGAGCAAGATTACTACTCCAGAACAGCTGGTTATGTGTCAAAATGACACAGAGCCTAAATCTCACATTTAGCTTGGCTGTTATGACTGCTTGTGCATTTCAGAGGTGTTAAGATGAAATGTTTAAATTATTATTTTTTTGTTCACTTTGTAGCCTTTGAAATGCATTAAATTACAGGCTGAATGGAAAAATATATTTGTTGGTATTTAAAACGCTATATTTTATGTGAACATCAATCCTCACGAGACAAGATCGACCTCAAGATCGATTCACCCAATCCATCCCTATAGTGAGGATCACAATTTAAAATTTGGGTCTTGTCACTTTTCTTTTCTTTCTTTCTTTCTTTTTTTTTTTAATAACATAAACCGAGATGAAGTCATGAATATATTTCTGCATGCTGGCTCTTTAGAAATTCAAATATTGACTCTTTTCTAAAACACCAGTGAGGTATGGTATAATTCAATTATCAAGCATAAAAATTGCTGCCAAACTCGTGCTTGAACCTTGATTTTGATAACATATCTAGTATGCAGGCAGAGAGATGTGATTCCAAGGATGGATACATCTTTGCTGTCCTGATTCAGTGTTACAGGCAGATTGCAAAATGGATTATGATCATTCTGGTTTACAGATTCACTGCACTATCTCTTAATCTGATTATCACTGTGGTGCTCATTCAGGGCCGACACGCATGACTTACGTTTAAAAATATGCTCATTAAAATACACATAAGAATACAGCATCAAGCCCTGTTACCATAGAAATAAAAACTAGAACTAACATCTTTGATGTTGCCCCACATTGTGGCTTTTATTTGGCTGATATACAGCTGCAGGAAAAAGTATGTGATTTCTGTGTGTATTTATCATAAAACTTACAATAATAGACAAACACGTTCTGTTTAAACAAATAACACAAACAATGAAGCATTTTCAAGTCATAATTGAACACGCTGTACACATTTTTCAGACCATTTGCCCACCAACTGAAGTTCAGCAGAAGTTTTGGTGATGCAACCAGACAACAACCTAAAGCACTGAATTAAATGAACAACAAAATGGCTTCAGCAGAAGAAAATGTGCTTTCTGGAGTGGCCCTGTCAGAGTCTTGACCTCAATCCGATTGAGATGCTTTGGCAAGACCTCAAGAGGGCGATTCACAGCATCTATTCCAAAAATATTGCTAAACTAAAAACAGTTTTGTGCAAATCTAAGGGTTCACAACATGACAAATCGGCATAGGTCAGTGTTAAAACAAACTTTGTAGTGACAGCTCTGTGTTTAACCATTTTGTCTTTGTTTTGCTAATCAGCTGGTGGAAATGTGGTTTGATTGGTAGTTGTGAATGTTCCTTTTGTTAACCTCAGAAACCTTTTATTTGTTTTTCAGTCATTTGTTTTGAGGTTTAGATGTGTTCTAAGATGTCTTGTTTTAAAGAGGGACAGAATTCTATTAAAGCGCTTCTGTTAGCCCCTGCGCCCCACTCCACAAGTCGCTGTCAGGAACGATTCAACGGCTCATCAGTTACGGGCCTGCCACTGTCATGTGGCCCTCGATGAAGTCGTCAGTTTGGTTCACTGTCAGCTCTCCCCTGGCCTGGCCACATGTGATAAAGTCTCAACGGATCCTGGTCCTCACAAGTTGACACAGAGCAGAGTTGACATGCCGTTCAGTGGCATCTCTGCAAAGCACATTAAACAATTCACACTCCTCACCACACATCCTCTAGATGTGCAGGTCAGATCATGACCAATCAAAGCCTTAACTTCCTGCATTCACATGCAAAGTTAAATATTAGCATAATATTTGCAGGGGAATGAAATTCTAATTTTGTATACATCAAAGTATCCTTTGGAATTCTGATGCAAATGTGCATCAGATGTCCCTATAGAAAACTGTGCATATTGCTTCTATATTGTACATCAAAGAATAAAATAGTTTTAAATTGCACATAGGCCTACATCAAAGGATCCTATAGAATTTCATTCTCAATTCTACGTATATCAAAAGATTAAATATAACTGCTTTCAAATTGTCTATACATCAAAGGATCATATGCAATTGTTTCTAAATTGTACACACATCAAAGAATCCAATTGCTTTTAAATTGTACATCAAAGAATCAAATAGCTTTTAAATTGAAAATACATCAAAGGATACATATAATTGCTTTTAAATTGTAATTGATTTTAAATTGTGCATACATCAAAGGATCCTATATAATTTATTATCAATTCTACATATCAAAAGATCCTATAACTGCTTTTAAGTTGTGTATACATCAAAGGATCAGATCATTTCTAAATTGTACATACATCAAAAAATCATATATAATTGCTTTTAAATTGTACATACATCAACTAATCCTATAGAACTATTTCGTATATATATCAAAGGATCCTATAAGTTGTACATATATCAAAGAATCCAGTAGCTTTTAAATTATAAACACATCAAAATATATCAAAGAATCCTATAAAATTTATGTTAAATTAAACATACATCAAAGGATCCCACATATATCGCCTATAAATTGTGCATACATCAAAGGATCACCGAATTCTTTCTAAATTCTAAATACATCAAAGGGTCCCGTGAAATTGTATATCAAAAGATCCTAAATAATTCTGTCTAAATTGCACATATATCATCTTATGTATTCTCTCTTTCCAAAACATACATCCTATTGAATTCTTTCTTTAAATTGAACATAAATCAACAAATTCTATATAGTTGCATCTGCATTCTGCATATATCAAAGGATACTTTACATGTTTTATTTTATTTTGCTGGAATTTCACTGTACCATCACGACTATAACATATTATGCCAACATATGCTACAGAGCAGCAAGTGCGGGCAAAGGGTCTTTTCTTTTTCACGGGCCACCTGCTAAACTCAGCATCCATTGTCCCTTATGACCTCTCTTTAAATCACATGGCTGTAGTTTTGTGTCCTCCCTCACTTACTGAAGGTTAAACTGGCAGCATTCCTCTGGAGGTGTAAAGTTAGGAGAGTTATTTCAGACAGAGGGTGGAAGACCAGAAACATTAAGTTCAAACTACAGATTTTATGGAGCTCTAACAGACAGATTTCACACCATTAGATTCATTTAACACAACTCTTAGATAAACCCTTGTGGTTGCCGTCGTATGTACGCAATACTTCTGAAACGATCATTATTATCTGTGAATATATAGGCGCATTGAAATGAAAGCAAATGAAACAACCTAGACATATCTTTGAGATGCATAAAACATGAAAACATTCACCAGACAATATCATTTATTTTTTTAATTCCAAGTGTTGATTCAACACAATCAACAGTATCTTATGTTATCTTGTAGTGAAAATCAATGTGTGTGAGAAGAGAATGCTGTTTGGTTTATCTTCGATTTTCACACCTCTAAATACATTTCACACCTTCATTTGTAAACTAGATCTGAGGAAATTGAAGTCAGACTACATCTGAGCAGTACAGAGGAGGAAGTTAAGTATGTGTATGTCAAGCAAAGCCTAGATCCAGTTTATATGTTGTTTGTAATACAATACAATGATTTGCGCAGCTAACAGAGCGAATGACATTCTACTAACTATAAGTAACTTTTGCAAATACATGTCAATTAAATTGCAACTACATATCAACTAACTCTCATTAGAGTATTATTAAACTGTTAGGTTGGGTTAGGGTTAGAAGAATAAGTGTACTTTTCAAAGTTACTTAGAAGAATGTCTGTTGGGGAGCTGTCTACTAATACTCTAATGACTTGTAGTTGACATGTAGTTGCAAAGTTACTTATAGTTAGTAGAATCAAGTAGAGTTAAAAGGCATTTCTGAACTATCCTTTTAGTAGCAGCAGGCAAATAGTACTGATTTTTATTTTATTTTATTTTTTTAAATAATGTGCATTCAATAATTACAGCCCAGCACATGATATGCAGGGGAAAAAAAAGTAAATTGTGCACACGATTTACTAATTTGTTCCCCTTAATTCGCCCCCCGTAAATTTGTTTCCCTCAATTTTTTTTTTCCTGCATGTCATGTGCAGGGCTCCGTAAATAATAACCCAAATTTGCACAGAAAGAAGTCATGTTTGTACTGAAAATAATGTTAAAGACTTAAAATTATATATGTTTATCAAATACTCCCACTGCGAAAACAAATAATCCCTAATTAATTCCTCTCTCAATCAGCTGCAAATGATAATAAAGCAAAAAAACAAACAAACAAACAAAAAAACATTATTTTAAATTTATTTAAATGTCTATTACAATGGACAGCTGGTTTTGAACAGAAGCAAAAGTTTTGTAAGCGAAATTTGTAATTTCAAGAACTTTAAAGTTTAAAGCATTAAATGAAAATTCTTTTTTTAATGTTTTGACCTCATAATTCTTAATCAAAATGTCATAACTCAATCTACTGATGAAACGACAGACTTCCTTTTCTTACAATTGACAACTAACTCAGATACATAGAATACAAGTCCCCATTCTACTCATTTTTTTCTTCTTCGATAATCTGTTTCACTTGGATGTCAAGTCAAGTCATATTCATTTATATAGCGCTTTTTTAATATTAGCGTAGACGCCATTCTTCTTATGATGTAGCGAGTACATCTGGTGTTATGGGAAGTGTTCCCGGTTCCGGCTGACCTAATTTATGCAGCCTAGCAATTTACATAATTTGAATTATAGAAGTAGATAATGTGTTATGTGTATGTCAGGTTAAAGAGATGTGTTTTTAGTCTAGACGCAAACTGACAGAGTGTGTCTGCTTTCCGAACAATGCTAGGAAGACTGCTCCAAAGTTTAGGTGCTAAAAAGGAAAAGGATCTACCGCCTGTGGTTGTGGTTGGTTTTGATATTCTAGGTATTCATCAACTGGCCAGAATTTTGAGATTGCAATAGACGTGAAGGACTATAATGTGTTAAGAGCTCGCTCAAGTACTGGGGAGCTAAACCATTTAGTGCTTTGTAAGTAATTTGCAAGATTTTAAAAGTAAATTATGTTTAAAAGGGAGCCAATGCAGTGTTGACAGAACCGGGCTAATAAGGTCATACTTCCTGGTTCTAGTAAGAACTCTAGCTGCTGCATTTTGGACCAGGTGGAGTTTGTTTATTAGGCGTGCAGGGCAACCACCCAGTAAAGCATTTCAGTAATTTAGTCTTGAGGTCATGAACGCATGTACGTCACTATATGGAAGAAAAGATCTGTCACTACTTCCATTTCATTGCGACTAAATAAATTACAAGTTTAATCCAAGTCATCTTTCAGTTTGGCAATAGTATAGACTAGTGTTGTCAAAAGTACTGGTACTTCGGTACCAAGTCGGTACTGAAATTTTGAAAATGTGATGATACCAGCATTTCTTTAGTACCGGGAGTACCGAGTATCCGGGTATATTCGTTACCCACTGATAGGGCTGTGCCAGTATTTACGTGAATATGACACGATTGAAGCACAAAGCTTTGTTTACAAAGAGATATAATAGGTTAGCGATTAAATGTGACATCGTAGCCATGGAAACATTTTGGTTCATGCCGAATGAGAGAGGTACGTGAGTCCATAAATTTAAATTAACAGAGAATTTAACAATATTCCATTAGTTATTCCACTGGAATGGAACCACATGGAATCTCTGTTTCTTTTCCCAAATCTTCACTCACGCAGGGGATCATAAACGTTTCTTCCTTTCGTTCGCTTTTAGGCCTATAATATTCGCATTCTTTACCGTGGTAAAGTAGAAAAACCACCATGGGACAAAAACCTTTTTGCTTGCACGTCAGTTTCTATTTAACACAGTTTGCGCTTGTTATTAGACTTTATAAGGCACGTCAAGTTTATTTGTAGCTATAGCGCATTTCACACACATGCCGGTGATTTTTAGTTTCGCTTTCTCTGGCAGCGCAAATCAAACATAGCCTGAATGTCTTGCCTCTGCTGAAGATAAAACTAGCTCTTCAGACCTTTTACAACAAGTGTCAGTTGCTTGTAACATCAGGTGATAACATGAAGATATTATAAAAGAGATGGTCTCTTGTCTGCTCGTGTCCCACATCCCTCTCAAAGCGCAGAGCGGTAGGCTATATGACGCATCTTTGTGTGGAAATAAAAAACGAATGTTTTTTAAAATAATATTTAACCTTATTATTTAGGTTACCATTATTTACTGATATTTATTTCATAGTTTTACAGGCTGTAGTGTGTCGTTTCACTGACGGAATAGCTAAAATAAAAACACGCACGTCAAATGGATGTTTGAGCAATTGTCTATTTATTCTTTTATATTTCAAAATTTATTTCATTGAGGTACATATAAACATTTGGAGTGTGTGTGTGTGTGTATGTTTGTGTGTAAGTATATGTATGATTACCATCATATTTAATATGTTTTTAAAATAGTTAAATGAAATAGTAAAATAGTTCCAACAGATTTTCCTGTGGTAACGAAATTGGTCCAGAGAACCGTAAAATTTTTATGGTATTGGTACCGACTACTGGAATTTTGGTACCATGACAACACTAGTATATACTACAGGACTTCTGTGATGTTTACATTGAGACCCACTGTCAAATGTAGGGTGGTTCGTAAATAAGACTTTTGCTAAAATGACACACAAAAATGGCAATACTACTTCGTAAATGAACCCTTCTGTGGGTGGGCGTGATTGTGGATTTCTGGATTACTGATTAACAAAGTGATTTTGACATTATTCACATAATGTAAATCTAAGATTAAGTAATTTATTCAACTTGTGCATATCCATTTGAATAGTCCCACTACGATCCACTCTTGCCAAGTAAATAGATTGTGTGTGCGCACGTTTATGTACTTGACTGTCCTCTGGTATGTTTCCAACCAAAGCGATAAAAAACATCCATCATCTCCTCTCCCCCTGGTGTAAAGGAGTAGGACGAGGGTGAACACATAGGCTAATCAGATTATCAGCCACCCACAGACTACAGCAGTGTAAGAACGCTACCCGGACGCCTTAGCACTTTCCCACTGAAAATTTGAGCGAGGGAAGGGGGTTATACATGCTTTTAGAAAGTGCTGTGAAAGCCCTGTGGAGTCTCAGTGCGACATTCACATTCAGGGAAAGCAAGAGAAAAGGCTCATTAAACTTCCAGCTGGTTTTATCAGTGAGATCCCTTCGAAGCTGTCGGATGACAGGGGTGAAGGAGCTCCTATAGATCTGACTTCTAATTACGGCCACATCTAAGCAGGAAGGAGACATTTTTGGGGGGACTTTAAAGGGATAGTTCAACTAAACATGAAAATTCTGTTATATCTCACCCTTGTGTCATTCCAAACCTAAATGATTTTCTTTCTTCTGTGGAACATAAAAGGTACATTTTTGAATAATATCCTGACCACTTCTATATAATGAAAATGAATGGGGCTGTCAATCTCCAAAATGTCAAAAAGCATCATAAAACTGATTGATATGACTCATATCACTTTTTTTTTTTTAGAGTTCTTTGATGAACAGCATTTATTTAAAAATCTGTTGTAACATTATAAATGTTTTTATTGTCACTTTTGCTCAATTCAGTGCTGTTAAAAAAATTAAAAAAATAAATTACTGACCCCAAACTTTGAATGGTTATTTTTAGGAATGCACCGATAGGATTTTTTGGGGCCGATACCAATACCGATTATAACAAACAATTATTGGCCGAATGTGATACTGATATTCGTCACTTGCTCTGTTATTTGAAATTTTGTCATTAAAATAGATAGTATTTTGATCATGTTTTAAATCAGGAAAGTACAAAAACACATGCATTAAGTTATTCTAGCAGGTTTATTGCTGCATCATCAAATAATTTCTAATAAACATGGATTGGATCCATTTAGCAGGCCAACATAAATACATAAATACAACAGAACAAAGATACATATGAAATAAACAGTGCTTTTTTAGGTAGGTTCAACAATTTTTAGGTACAGAAATAAAGTAAACAAATGTAAAATAACACTGCATATTCTTCACTGTATAAATTAAATACATATTAATTCATTTCTTACTATAACAGACTTTATTGTGATTAATCTTCTAATTTGTTTTTGTATACATTTTATATATTTTTTGTAAGTTTACATATGTATAAGATCAGCACTACCTCCTTTACTAAGGCGGGACTCTTACTTTGACGGCTCTTCTAGTCTACGGAGCGATATGGGTAATGAAAGGGAGAGTCATTTTGCAGATTTAAAGTTTTCCAGTTTATTAAACACCCCCTAAAAAAGCATAAGGTCTGTATATATTTGTTTTTCTGTTTTGTGTGTGGTTTTTTTTTTTTTTGTAATTCGCTGTATGTTAATGATAATGCAATGGAGAGAGAGAGTGAGTTGCATATTAGAAAATATGAATTGAAAAATTCACAAAATTTATTGACATAGAACTCATGTTTAATGTGATACTTTCATCCTTACATCTAATACGATATAGACTATTGTTAGACTCGACAGTATTTACATTAGTGAATAAATATGTAGATCCGCATTAAAAATTTGTCCTAATCTCATTAAAACCAAAGATGTTCATGATTATTGTATAGTGATTGCATATCAACAGCAGGGACACGTTTGTGTGCATTTTGTTTTGTGATTTCACCAGAATGAATAGAGTCTCCGCAACAGCGTTAAGAGATAGATTGAAGCACTCATCTGTGTGAAGACTGCACAGTGTGCAAGAGCACCAAGAGAACACTGTTGCGCCACTGATAACAGCGGCAACGAGCACTCAGCATGATTTCAAAAACTTCGCATCCCAGCGCCAGATCGCCTCTTATTTAACACAAACGAATGAATTGCTAATCAATTAGAGATGTTTTTTTTGTATGAGATACATCCATGCTGAGAGATGTTTCAAAAAGTGGTGGGGACATGTCCCACCCGTCCCACCTGTAAATTACACCTATGATGAACAGACTGTAATTTGCAGCCCCAGTCCCCATTTGGACAAGAGCAGCCAATATATTCTTAAAATATTCTGCTTTTTGTATTCTCCTAGACTTTTCCTGTAAACCCTACTTTTGAAGCTTGATAGCCCCAGTCCCCATTCACTTTCATGATATGGAAATGTGCAGCCAGGATATTCTTCAAAAATTCTACTTTTTGTGTTCTACAGAAGAAAGAAAGCCATATAGGCTTGGAACAACATGAGGGTTAAGAATTAATAGACTTTTTGTGTGGACTGTTCCTTTAAACAATGCTTTTGGAGGCTAGTTTAATGCGTTTCTTTATGCTCCGTTTGAAAGAAATGAACATCCGCTGCCTGTGGACAGACTCATCAAGCGTTCAAGGGCAATTATTGTGGATGCGGCCCATTTGTATAGTACTGCATGCTTTCACCAAACCCTCTGAAAAAGATGCATGGTAATTTGTTCCAGAAACAAACTAAAGTTGGCTAAAGTTCCACAGAAAACCACATAGCACCTGATGGCAGTGAAGGCAGCTGGCTAATAGAGGCCAGAACCTCATAAGAAAAGATGAAGCCATATTGTGCTAGAGCGTGATGCTTCAGGACTCTGGGAATGAAATGCTTCCACCTCGCACTTCTTCAACACTGCTGGGAATGATCTCATTGCTGCCACCACTGAGTTGTGAAAAGAAGGGAGAGAATAACCTGGTGTGGTGATATCAGTGTCAAGGAAGTCTATAATACCTGGAGAGAGCTATACGTTAGCATACACATTCATCTCAGCGTCAGTGGCTCAAACAAAAAAGCGTGTCCATTACCTGTCAGTTAACTGATGTCACTTTTAAGAACTACTTTATGAATCCATGATATTTGTAAAAGGAACTTTTTAGGTTGAAAAATATATTTGAAAAATAATGACTGAGATGTGTACACTCACATGTAGGCGTAAGGAAAATTGGTTAAACCACACAGCAATCTTAGAGTAAATAAATTTAAACTTTTGGTTGAAAATTGTATAAAAGTTTTTCAGAATCATATAAAACCAACATAATTTAAAAGAGTGCTTTTTCAAGAATTTAGTATGTTTTAAACTATTTTCTAAACTGTATTGTTTTTTTTAACTATTAAGATTTTTCCTTTTATTTAATATGGACACTCTTATTTTTCATTGACCTTAATGCATTTAGATTCAAACATTTTTAAGTGCAACTTCAAAGTGCAGTAACCACAACAAACTTTGGTTTTGGGTGTGTGCTGCTGGAGACTAACAACAAACTCTTGCTTGTATACTTGTGTACTGTATGTTTTTTGTTCTTCCTTGCCGTTCGTTCATCATCTTCGCTTTGTTTTTGCGAAGCTTCATTTTGCTTCACTTTTGCTATAAAGAGACATCCACTCTTACATTGCGTGTTTGTGCATTTTGGGGGTGGAGCAATAAAGGGAGGGGTGTGTTTGTTTGGGTTGATTTTTAAATATCAACAGTGTTCAACAATGATTCTCAGAAATCGCTTACTGCACCTTTAAGTGTACAAACACATTTTGAGACCACTGATTAGAATTTATAGGGTAAAATTGTGTTCATATGTACTGAAAGTTACAAATTTTCAGCAGAAAAAAAGTGAATGGTATATCAGTACTGTGGATCAATGTGATTGTTAGTTTGAAAGCCAAGCTGTAGGTGTAATAGGTATGAGATAAAAAAAAGGCTTACAAATGTTATCTGTGATAAATTTGTGATCGATTGAAGTCAACAGCAATGCACTGTTCAGCCCCCATATTGTGGGTTTTTGGATCTTGATGGAAGCCCAGTCCATTACAGATTTTTTAAAAGTTGTAAGAGGAAAGTACAGCCAGTTCAGCCCTGCTGACATTATGCCTTTCTAGAGCTAGAACTCCACAGATATTTCTGTGGATCATGGATTCCAAATCATGATATAGGCCTACTATAAACAAAAGCAATAAGTAGAAATCTAAACTCCATGAGAAACCAACAGCTTAAACCAACCTAAGCTGGTTCCAGCAAAACAGGCTGGTTTAATATGGATATTTAAACAGGGATGCATTTGAAAATTCTGCATCTTAAAATGCTCTTAAGTAAGCACTAAATAATGCTGATGGGAGAAAAATGTTAAACGCTGGCACCAAATAACTGGAGTGTGTTTGTGAGCTGAAGTCATAAGGATGGGGTATGTTTAAGATGTGGGCTGATATTGTGATTTTCTAACGGTACGTCAGCATTTTTAATCTGTTCATACAAAGCAGGCTTTAACACAGTTTGAAAATAATAGAGCTGGGTTGTGGAACCCATTTGTATGGAAGCTCGCTTCCACCTTGGAATAACAAAAAAAAAAGGTAATTGCGACTTTTGTCTCACAATTATGACTTTTTTTCCCCTCACTATTGTGTGTTTATATTATATCTTGCAAATTGGACTTTATAACTCACAATTTTTATTGCACAATTCTGATTTTTTTATTTAGCCATTGTGAGTTTATATCTTGCAATTCAGACTTTATAACTCGCAATTGTGATCGCAATATTTTTCTCGCAATTGTGAGTTTATATCTCACAATTCTCAGAAAAAAAGCTCAGATTTTTCTCAGAATTGTGAGATATAAATGCGCAATTCTGGGGGAAAAAAGTCAGAATTGTGAGATATAAACTCGCAATTCTGAGAACATAAGTCTGAATTGTGAGATAAAAAGTCACAAATGCCTTTTTACAAGCTTCCATTTATATGCCCTTGCTACCTTTACATAAATATGTCCTGTGGAAATTAATACCAAAAAATTACAACTAATAAATATGGCTGAAAAAGTCAACAATGTTTATTTATTCCTTTTAGACATGAAGTCACACATGCCAAAGTTTGGGGAAAATGAGTTTTAACTGGTTCTTATTTTGTCAAATGACATTTGGCAGCAAAAGTAATGACGATAAATATTGACCGGGTATCTTGAGAAACATACAATATCCCCACAAGCATATTTTAAAGTAATTTTCTTGCCATTCATAGAGGCACATTCAGCCAGAACTCAAAACAAAGACAAACAATCGCTCAAAATGCAATTTACAGCTATTTACCTGTCATCAAAAAGCTTTTATAAACATGTTTGAAAAGTCCATTTGATGCAAGGTCTTTATCGTTCCCTGCCCATATTCGCTTATAAAAAGCAAGTGACATTCACAGAAGTCAAAAGGTAGAAGACAAAGCAAAAGAATTGCTCTTTAAGAGAAAATACGCTTGACCGAAAACAAGTCTTGCTATGCTAAAGACTCACTGATTTCCTCTAAGGAAAAAAAAAAAAAAAAAGAAGCAGCAGACATACCAATCAGTGCAGAGATAAGGGCCAAATGACCTTAAAAATAATTAAAAACCTAGTTTTAATCTGAATTGTGATTAAACACACTAGCTGCTTATCCTTTTCTTGTAAAGTACCACTGATAAACAAGTCCACAGATTATAATGCCACTCAGAAGCTAATCTTTACGTAAAAGGTGAATTGTAAAACACGTTTTGTGCTTGCAACAGTGAACCATTTTAGAGAATGAGCCTTTACTTCTGAGTGATTTTCCATTGAACTAACAGACAGACAGATGTCTGTGAATAATATGTAATCTTCTCCACTGTAGGTGCAGCTGTGTTTAACAAACAATGCATCTGTTGTTTGATAGGCTCTGCTTATCAAAATGAGGCCAATATTAATTCTCATGGCACAGTGGAGGAGCAAACAGCAGGATTTTTCACCGGTTATAAATGATAATCAGGCGGAATATTACTGTAATGTGTACATCTCTGTACTTCCCATGGCCATACATGCAGGAAGCTTCGAGACGGTGATGAGACAGACAGGAAGGTATCGAGAGAGTGAGACAAGAGCACCTCTTTTGTGGTTATACCTTTTCTGAGAATAAAAACTGTGATGGATGGAGGACAGCGAGCCTCCAGATGAGAAACAGCTGCAATGGATCCCAGGTCCTAGTGCGGTATTAGCTTTAAGTGAAGATTCTTTAAAAGAACAGTGTAGACTAATAGACTAAAATTAGATGAATGAATGAATGATACTTCATATTTTTTCTTAACACATCATACTCTTTTCTGACACTTTTGCACTTGTTTCTCCTTTGTAACTATACTACACTATCTTGATTAGTTGTTGAACATTGTGGAAATGATGCCATATTGAAAAAAGTTTATTCAGTTAAAGTAATATTATAATATAATTAAATGTCTATTAAATTTCTATGGTTAAAAGCTTTAAAAATGTAATGTGATCTTAATATTACAATAAATAAATAAATAAATAAATAAAATAATATAATAAAATTCCCTGGGAAAGTGGCTGAAGTTGAAGAATCACATTCCTATCATGACAACTCTTGGAGTGTTTGGCATGGTAATGGGTATGACAGTGTTGTTTAATATGTTTTGTCTTGGCGGAATAAATCTGCTACACTGCTGCTGCTTTTATTGCTGCTGCTGCAGAGCAAGTACGGGACTTGCTACTGCCAATACATACACGACACGCTGCTGTGAGCAAGTAAGACATGCTGCTTCTGTACAATATAGCGTACATGAATTACCTGTAGCAGATCTATACAGGTGGAGCTGGAGAAGGTAGAGGGTTTCTGAAAGCGTGCCGCACTGCTAAGGCAAATGCTACTCATGTATTTGAAGATTGAGCATGCAAGCTCATTGGCTACTAATACAGCAGGAACCAATCATCTGTGTCCTATAGATAATGATGCGATTACGAGCAGGTTGAGTTAAGGACCTATTAGCCTGCGCATCTAGAGTTTCATGACAGAACTTTGAATTAATGCTGCAACAGAACGTAAGTTAAACAGAACAACTTAAAAAAAAAAAAAAAAAATCTTCATTTTTACAGTAATTGCCTGAGTGTAAAACGTAAAATGTAAAATTTTACAAAATGAGTGTAAAATTGGTGGTACCAATTAAATCAAACATATTTGACCTGGACTGAAAAATACAGTTAAATATAGCAGCAAATGTTGTCATTTCTGCATGATTTTCTCGTTTCTGTGGAACACAAAAGGATAAATTTAGCAAAATGTTGATGCTGCTCTTTCATTTAATGAAAGTGAATGGTGCCCAAAGTCTACAACTTCCATATGAATTGTTCACTATATTTCAACTCTTTTAAAGCCATTGTGACACCAAATATGCATTTTTCGTACACAAATAAGACTACAGTGGAGAGGATTAATATATATATATATATATATATTTTTTTTTTTTTTTTCAATGTATATTTTCAGTGTATAACTATGACTATAAGACATTGTAATACAGTGCACCATTTATCATAATTGTATGGAAAAGTACTCACAAATATCTCCTTTTGTGTTCTAAAATAATATGGGTTTGAAACAACGTTTCATTAGTTCTTGGTGAGATTCAAATGATACGATGGTACAGATGAAAATAAAAAGCAAACAAAAAAAAAAACAAGAAACAATTTGCTTACCTTAAAAATATGACTAAAAGGTGTTCTTGATTTAATATTAAAACAGATTTGCTGTCAGTGACAGAACAAAAGAGAAAAACATCCCTCAGGCAGAAATGCAAGAAATATTTCTATATAGTTTTTGTGATTTAAAGAAAAACCCCATGTTTACTCTAGAGTTGTGTCCCAAATGAGACACTATACACTATGCACTCATACACTACGTACTTATACACTATGTTCTCAACAGTGTAATGTATACATTTTATAAGGATATTTTGTCATTTGTTTTTTTTGTTTTTTTTATTATTTTGTTATTTTGTCACGCGAATTGGGACGCACCTTAGGATCATGGTTTCCAGTCTCTGCCTCCACACTCTAGGGGAAATGAACACAGATTTACCGTGTGTTGATACTAAAAGTCATTCTTCATGTGTACAGAAATTCATATTGGCACATGTACGCAGACATAATCTCAGCCTGCTGCTGGAATGCGACTGATATTTTTGCTGCAATTTTCCACAGCAATCATTCCACATTGTTGGGGGTAAAAGCACTCAGGAGTCATACAGACTCTATATTAGATTCTGGAATCTGAATAACCTAGATGGCAGTCTAAAGAGCTGGAAGTCTTTCAGCAAGTGTTCACTTCTTTTATGTACATCACCTGATCATCTAAATAACCTCTACCTCTACCTAACCTGCCAAAATACATCTATAAGTGGCATTTTCACAGAGAATTCAAGGGACAAAGGGCCTCTCAGAATAAATGATTTGAAGGTGATGATAATCAACAAGACAAGACAACACAAATATTAAAGGGTTAAAAATGAAAATTCTGTCATTAATTACCCATCCTCATGTCATTCCAAACCTGTAAGACTTTTGTTCAGCTTCGGGACACAAATGAAGATATTGTAAATTAAATCTGAGAGATTTCTGTCCCTCTGTTGACAGCTACGCAACTACCACTTTGACGCTTTAAAAAGTTCATAAAGAGATCATAAAACTAATCCATATGAATTGAGTGGTTTAGTCCAAATTTTTTGAAGAGACTCGATCGCTTTATATGATGAACAGATTGAATTTAGTCTTTTATTCACATATAAACATTGATCAGCAAACATAAACAGAAGTTCAAAGGGAACAAAGCTCATTTGTTCTTGCGGAAACTCAAACGTGCTGCGTAACACAAGAATGAATCTCATTGGTTCTCGCACGTCAAGCAAGCATGCTTGAGCTTCCGTTTACACAACTGATGTGTGAGTTGATGAATGTTTATATGTGAATAAAAGCCTAAAATTAAATAGGTTCATCATATAAAGCAATCGAGTCTCTTGAGAAAAATTAGACTAAACCACTCAATTCATATGCGTGGACTGTCAATGGAGGGACAGAAATCTTTAGATGTCATTAAAAATATCTTCATTTGTTTTCCGAAGATGAACAAAAGTTTTACAGGTTTGGAACGATATGAGAGTGAGTAATTAATGACAGAAGTTTCATTTTTGGGTGAACTAAATCTTTAAGAAATATGAGTCCCTCTATAGTCTTTGATCTAATTCACTTTTCCAAAGGAACACTGTCCAATAGTGACATCAGCAGATAAAGATAAAGCAGGGGTTTACAAAAATTGACTTTTTTTTTTTTTTTAAAGAAATCAATACTTTTATTCAGAAAGGATGCAATAAACTGATCAAAAGTGACATTAACGATGTATAAATTGTTACAAAAGTTTGCTATGAATGCTGTTCTATTGAACTTTGTAGTCAAAGAATCCTGAAAAAAATTGTGTCACTATTTCCACAAAAATATGAAGCCACACAATTGTTTTACATTGATAATAATAATAAATGTTTCTTGAGCAGCAAATCAACATATTAAAATGATTTCTGAAGGAACATGTGACACCGAAGACTGGAGTAATGGCTGCTGATTTTTAAGAATTGTAATAATATTTCACAATATTACTGTATTTACTGTAGTTTTGATCAAATAACATGAATTGGATAAAAAACAAAAAACAAAGAGAAGACTCTTCCTCCTCATTTCAGTCCACCTCTTGTACTAATACTGTAGGTTCACAGCTTTATATAAATAAATTGCCATGGATCCAGTACCTTGGAGGCTAATTTACAACTATGTAGGTGTAACTTACTGCTGAAAATAACATGTTTCCCACAGATATCAGAATCTACAGGTTCGGATCACTCACGCTGCTTCCACACTGAAAAATATCAACATCGACGATAATGACGACAGCTGAGTAATACTGGATTTTCTTTGAGGTGCAGGCATTTTTTCCCTCCCTTTCAGCCTTACATAAGAGAAAAAATAAGCGATTGGGGAAAAATAATGCAAATATTAATGAAAATGTGAAAGCCAAGAGTGAGGCCACCAACAGAGCAAAATTGCATTGCACTTACCTGCCTATTATTGGAGTGATTTGACTTAATAGTCAAGGCCATTAAGGATCATCTACTGTGTCATTATTTTTTTCTCTCATAACACCATGCCCTTGGAGTGATGACCCTGCCAACCATTCCTGTTACCATGACAACATATTCTGAAAGTGATTTGTTTTCCAAATAGAAGGCAAATGTAACATAAGGCAATGCTAGAAATACCAGGAAATTAGATTCTTGGAGAAAACGAATGTGACACAGGAAGTAGAAAATCCACTCTGCCCACAAATGCACCACTTTAATTGCTGTTACACTACAGCTGTCATCTATTATAGTCAGGATATCGGTACAGGGACCCGTAGGGGCTGCCCAGGACCAGTTTTAGGACACCGTCTATTTAAAGCAACCCATTAGATGCTGTCTAGATCAGTAAACGGGTCTCTCCAGTAGTACAGAAATGGCCTGTGGTCAAAGTCCTGGTCCTCAATCAGATTAGCATTAGACTGTGTCGACGACGGCCGAAAACGATGGTCCAGTTGTCCATGTTCGCCACAAGGACACTGAGCAAGTCACCTTGGTGCATCGAGAGAGAAATTATGATATAAATATTCTGGAGACAGTCACTCATTAAAAACACATTGATTGCTCAATTAACTTTTGTTCAAGCCACACAACTGCGCTTCCCCGCTGCTGTGTTGAAATTATCACTTTAATTATCGTTCAAAACTTCTGATGCATTTTGGAGTCATAATAAATAATTTCAACTAAAAATGTTCATGCCAGCCCAGAAAATAACTTCAAAATGGCACTAACAATTATCCTTGCATTCATTAACCAATATAGGAAATTTGCAACTTGGCAAGCCGGCAATATTTTTAATTCTTTGTATGATTTTAACATAATCTTGACTAGATTAAAAATTAAACTTTAGCTGAAACTCACTTCAAATACAGCTGAAGTGAATGAAAAGTTGCCAGTGAACCCAAGATGAGGGATTACTCCACAATATGCTCTGTTTCAAACCAATGTTGCCTGATTTTTGGTGGGTGGATCTTGGTCCCTGGTTAATGATGGAGTTGCGTAAATGCTTGAAATGGTGTTCAAAAACACAGTGTTCCCATCTAGATAATGTCACATACAATTCTCCTGCAAAAATTCCCTTACAAAAAACGTTGATACATACCATGGTACTGAAAAGACCCGTTCACACCAAGAGCGATAACTATAATGATAACAGTAAAGATATAGTTCTAAAAATCATTCTAAATACAAAAGAGTGGCAGAGTCCACAACACAACTATAACGATAATGTCACAGTGAAACAATATTGTTGGAATTACTTTCAGAACATTTTTTTTTTTTTCAGCTGATGAAAGATAACAACATTGACAGCCAATCAGAATCTATCCAGCTTTAAGAGCTCAAGCATTTAAAGTGGCAGACGACAAAACTACAGAACTGCAATCAGAACGATATTATCCACTGGTGCGGATGCTAATATAGTTATCATTATAGTTACCTTTATAGTTATTGTTCTTGGTTTGAACGGGCCTGAATTCATGTATGATGACATTTACAGTACAAAAAACTCCATCGTATTTCTAAGCATAGTACTACATTGGTACATGTCCAAAAAACATGGTGATACAAGCAAATATGTGCAAGCAAAATTAGGTTCCAAAATATATGACAAATAATATACAAAACAATTAATGTATCTAAAATTTAAATATAATGAAATTTCTACAAAAGATAACTTTGATATGTATCAATGGCCAAAACTGATCTCAAAAACATTTATATGTCAAAATATGCAATGACAATGACTTTTTCTAGACTTTTTTTGCACACTAACTCCACATTGCAAGCTACTTTACTTCTGGAATGTTACAACTCCATTACAGTCTGAAGGGGAGGACTTTGTACTGATATGCTCGGCCCTCGAACGTAACACGCAGGAACGTCTGTGTCAAGGGAGACATGAAAGTACGCTTCCTTCAAGTCGATCACTGCAAACCAATCTTGGGGTTGAATGCATTTGAAAATGCATCTCCACGTCAACATTTTGAACAGGAGCCTGTGAAGGGCCAGATTCAAAACACACAGGTCCACAGAATTTCTTGGGTACAATGAAGTAAAAGCTATAAAACACTGACCTCATCTTGGCTCTATTGTGTCCTTTAGGACAGCGATTTCTGCCCATAGGCGCTGGGCGAACTGAATTGCATAGCCGAGTCTGATGGTCCAAATGAGCCAGACGGCCTGGGAAGCGCTAGCCAGGCTTCTAGAGACCGTACGAGCATGGTCCCCCCGTAGAGGGACCACAGATGTACCTGCAGTGGGGCAGCAAGGTGGAGCACAGGGGCCCGACCCGGAAGGCACAGAGTCCTGGAGTGGGGTCTGAGTGTGCGATGCAACACTCCCCTGGCTCCACGTTTGGGCAGGGGGTGCATGAGTTCCTGAACCATAAGTGTAGACATCACCTGACCCAGGGACTGTGCAGTAACTTTTTTTTTTTTTTGCATGTAGGGCGAGGTCTGTCGCTGTGCGCAGTTCCTGCATCAAACCTGGGTCAGAACTACCCTAGTGCAGCTCATTAAGTGCCTTGGCCTGGTAGACTTGCAGGAGGGCCATGACGTGCAGGGTGGAGGCGGCCTGTCCAGCGGCTCTGTAAGCCTTGTCCATAAGCATGGACAAGAACTTACAGGCCTTGGATGGGAGACGTGGATTACCCCGCCAGGTGGCAGTGCTTTGTGGACACAATTGCATCACAACTGCACGCTCCACCAGGGGGATCTCCACATACCCCTTGGCCACCCCACCATCGAGGGTAGTGAGGGCGGAGGAGTCACCAGCTCAGTTTCGGGCAGAAAAAGGTGCCTTCCACGATCTGGCAACCTCTTTATGCACTTCTGGAAAGACAGGCACTGGGGCGGGATGCTGTTGATCAGCGTGCGCTGCCTGAGATACCAGTCATCCAGCCTCAAGCGTTTGGGACACGGTGGTCTCTAGTCTCTACTCGAGCCCCACACTCTCAGCAGCCCGGGAAAGCATGGCTGTCAGCTCTGGGTCAGACTCAATCAACGTTCAATCTCCTGGAGGACTCCAGCCCACCCTCTGATGCAGCAATTGACATTTGATCCTCCACCGGAGCCCCGAATGAAACGCTAGGTCCCCCATGAGAAGGACCAGCAGCCTCACCCGGAAGCTAAACAGCTAGAGGAGTGAGGGGCCCACGGAGACGTATTCTGTGGGAAAGCGCCCACTGTGATCCCCCGGGGTGGAGGAACTAGCTTGGGGCAGCGACATGCCATCACACCAACACTTCTCTGAAGAGCTTTCTCCGACAAAGTTGATTGTAGAGTACAACAAACGCTTGGCTTCAAAGCGAAAGCTTGACTGTGCAAATGCACATGCTCTTCCTTATATACCCGCTTCGCGGGGCAGGGTGTGCAATGCAAATCTCGCACGCCAATGTCCATTGGCTTGTTTTGTTTACACTCGAAGGTGATTGGGCTCTCAGGCGAGATCAAAATTCATCAGTTCAGTTCTGACATAACGTCGAACGTGACTGACTGAAAGGGAACAGCATGTTATTAGGCACTATTTTGATTAAATATCTCAGGCAAGATCCCAATTCGTCACTTTGGGATCTCAGGCGAGATCCGCCCTCGCTACCCTCGATTGAAACCGGAGGAAACCCATGCTGACATGAGTAGAACATGCAAACTCCACACAGAAAGGACTCCTGGGATCAAACCGGGGACCTTCTTGCTGTGAGGTGACAGTGCTACCCACTGAGCCATATATATTTTTTACTTTGTAACCTTAATTTTGACAGTTGAGCTTTTTAAGAAGCATGAACATCCCGAGTATCCCATCTTTAAGATATTATGACATCAGCACTGAAAACCACCATCCTATCATTTTTTTATTGCCTTGATGAATTTTTTATTTCTTTATTCATCAAACTCAGTTGAAGATAACCATAATAGCCATTTTTATTAAAATTGTTTCAAAGTAATTTTATAATGTCATGACCCCCCCCATAAATCACATAAATAAACTGGCAGACCATTAATGATGCCAGTCTTCATATAAAAACTTCTCAACCACCCATGAAGTTGATATACTAGTTATGTTGCGTGAGGAACTATCACTGAGCCCCCACGCGGATTGTTGGGAATGAGATGAGGCAGTTGTTTTGCTTCCTCTATCTGAAGTCTTCACGCTTCTCTTCGGCCTATTATGACAGCGCATTGTGCCACACGGATAATGAAGTGGAACGCTACTTCCAGACCACTCGCTGTAATGGAAGCCCAGTCACAATGATTAATGCGCTATTCACCATGAACTCAACGTTTTTAGAAGCTTGTCAATTCTTCTGGCCTGCCACTGAACAAACATAACAAACGTTTCGGCTTTTCCTCATTAAAATGCAAATGCGTTTACTCTGTTGTTGATTTTTAAGCAACACATAGCAGTACTCGCACTATTTAAATGAAAGCAGATGTGACTAACGTGTTGTAGCTGCTGTCATACCTGCAGGTCGACTACACAGTTCTGCATAATATGTAAAATAATGAATATATTAAAGACCTTCCTGCATACTGTACAGTATATAAATGCAGAAAGCCCATAAAATGAACTAGTGATCATATAGTAATGTATATGATATTACTGAAAGTGTTGGGTTACTCAAAATTCAATATGGCTTTTTTTGGCATCAAGGTAAACGGTACAAATATTGTACACTACTATTCAAACATTCACAATATTATTGCTTTTACTATATTTTTGGTCAAGTAAATGCAGCTTTGGTGAGTAGAAGAGACTTTTTTCAAAAATCTTACTGACCCCAAATTTTGAACAGTATAATGTATAAAATGATACAGTATACATGAAATCTGTCATTATTAAATTAGCACTTAGATACCATGTTTAATACAACAAAAACAAATGTAAAATACTAGACCTACAGTGTCCCAATGATAACACCACTTTGACACCAAAGAGAGTAAAAATGACTCTACTGTGAGTGTTAGAAAGAAAGGCTAAGCAAATGCAGGGCAAAGGAAGAATTTGTATTCCATCTTTCACCTGAGAGAAAGCTTGTCAAAACTCTTTCACATCAAAACACAATGCTAAGTTCAACTTCATTTTTGACTTTCTCCTCGTAGGGCATCGTAGAACTGTCAAATATGTCTATATCAAAGGACACTGAATCAAAATTTTTCACACCAGCTTGCCATGTCCATTGTCCATAAGCTTGAGTAATAATAATACGTTTAATTTATATAGCGCTTTTCCAGAGCTCAAAGCGCTCTACAAACAAAACAAACACAAGAAAAACACAGTATACAATACAAAGAAACAATACAGTATACATATCAAACATAACAGATAATCATGGTATTGGAATAAAATGCATAATCCGGAGTGAGACAGATAAAATTATCTGACTAGATTGTCTGTGCAACCGAAGCAGTAGAATAAAAATGCAGCAAACAGTCCCTCGTGCAAGCAAACCGCGTCAAACTGCACCTCGAAGTTTGAACGCAATGTCCAAAAAGTGCAAACTCCAGGACCTCAAGCGGCAAATGGGAACACTCGATGATAACTTGATGTTCACCACAGAGCCCGATCGAGTGCAGAGCAGACCCCAGACGGCAAGCGGGAAAACTTGACATAGGGACATTCCGTCCATGCATCCACACTGCAAACAACGCCAGGCAGGCAGGCCGGCGGGTTCAGGTAGGCCAGATGAAACACCCAACAAGCGGCATAGTGGGGCACACCACCTCTGCGCACCAGCGGGAATCATAAAATGAATTGTCCAGTTAAAGTCCAGGTGAAGTGTGTAAGACGTAAAAACACATTTTAACAGGACAAAACAGACAAACAGCCCGGTGTGAAGCAGCAGCCAAACGCGCACAGCGTACTCACACCGGAAACACGTACAAGGAGACAGATTACTTGTCTGCAACTGCAATGGTTGAGAAGACCAGCATTTCCTGACAGGAAATACATGCATATACATTTATATAATAATAATAAATTGGAACAATTGGACAATCAGTCTGAATTGAACACAGAGTCATCAGTCTGTGTCATGGACTGAATCATCAGACAACATCTTTAATTTGCATTATACACTTGCTCACTGAACTGCTGTCATGTCTGACTCAAAATTGCGATCTGTTAAAATGGTAAAAATGCTCATTTGTGAAGATATCGGGGGGAAGAGCTGAAAGAGTTATCCTATTTGATAATTGTTGAATGCATTAATAAATATCTGCAATAGACACTTAACAGCTAAACTAATCCTTAATCAATCCCAATCCCACCAATCAGCAAATAGATCAAACTGATCACTTAATAAATACAATATTCTTCAAAGTCAAGTTATATCACACCAGCACAGTTACAGAGTAAAGTCTAAATAATACTGCAAATGTTCACAGTAGTTTGTTCCTGTCAGACTCTTTTATGTGTGAAATTCTAAATTCTTTAGAGGCCTCCATTTCTGAGAGGAAAAAGCAAGTATATACCTTACTGAGCTTTTCCACTGAAACTGCTGAATGAATATTTGCATTCCATTCCAAACACAGAGAGAGACTCACCGATAAACTACAGGCTGAAATTTGACTGCCACTCTCTCTGGAAGAAAAAAATCTTTAAAATCTTTATTGCATTTACCGTACCATCCATAGACAGAGATTTGCTGTGGAATTTTTCTTATCATTTGAAGAAGAAAACCCTATATTTTCTGGTTTAGGTACTTCAGTAATTGACTTTTACAAAAATCTCAAGAGTCGTTCACATGTACATGCACAATTCATGTCATTAGCTCATGAAATGAGTGATTAAATAAAGATTTAATCTGCAGTAACCTAAACAAATATAGACATCTTATATATGTTTCTGTGAACAGAATACATGTGGACACTACATGTATGAAAGGACAGTATTTCTATAATGCTATATTTTTACAGATGGTTGCCCAGATTTAACTAGTTCATTCTCCTGCTAAATGTTCTATTAGCAACTCCTTATCCAGTGATATTAAAAAGTTGCATGAAGCGATCTCTTATACAGTTCAAAACACATTATTACATAACTGTATTAATATCTGGTCTGTGCTGCCAAATTATGCCATCCTTGAGGGGAAATTTTATTGCTCAAAGGTTTTTCTTTCTTCCTTTCCCCCAGGAGTAATAAAAATAGGGACCAAAGAGAAAACTATTGTCATACAGTAGGGCTCTAGAGGTATGATATTATTGTGGATGGCATAGCTCAGATTATTTAATTTTGCAGAAGTAACTGACATGAAATTGTTTATATTGAAATCTTTGATTCAGATTGCAAAGTTTGTGATAAAAGTGACCATAGTTAAAAAAACAAAACAAAACAAAACAAAAAAACACATATGCCAAGTTCTTTTACTACAAATGTATTTCTAGTATTGGTGTTGAGTTCATATGGTTTTGAAAAAAAAACAAAAAACATTGCACTATTTTCAAGAAAAGTTGACTGACAATTTTTAATGTACACCTACCCCCCCCCCCCCCACACACACACACACAATTTACAACATACAATTCATTCATTCATTTATTCATTCTTACAAATAGCATGAATTATTCAACTGAATGAATAATTGAATCATTCATAAATCTCAAACGTTCTTGGAGAGTTGCACCACAAGACATTTTAAAAACCCAAACTAACTTTGCCTTGAAATAAAAAGTTTTTAAAATAAAAAATACTATCTAATATTTTAAGAATCTTATTGACTTATTGTCCTAATATTTTTTTCTGCATGTTGGCTGCACCACATGACATCATGATGCACCACATTTCAACGTTTTACTAAGAATTGCATTAAAAACTTTTCTAAGAATTTTAATAAAACATTATGCCAAACTACACAATAGGGTTTTCTTTTCAAGAATTTCATCATTTAAATGAGGCTTTTCTTTACTATCTGCACCTCTTTTCATGTGGAGGTTGAAGCAGGCATGGTGTTTGTGTTGAGAGGTGCGTTGAAGCCCTGACACAAGTCATGTGAAAGAGAATTTGCTCTATGCAAATCTGTGATTTCAACAAACCTGCAGGTTGTCAGCAGAATCTTACAGTAAGTGACAGTTAACGTCAAATAATGCAAGAATTTAATGGTAATCTTTCACATCTTTTCGAACTACCTGTTCTGGTAATTGCTTCCACAATGTGTGCACTTCTCAGTGAGAAGAGTTTGCTAAGAATATACATTTAAATGTAATCTTTTCAATGCCTTAATGTCAATCTCTATAATGACTACCCTATTTTCATATGTCCTTCTTCCATGTTAATTTTCCTGGCACATCTCATTCTGTTCAGCTTATATTGATACCTTTTCAAATTAAATACTAGTCTGTCACACAAGCAGCGCACAGCTATACAGTAAAAAACTATTAAGATTATCTGTCTAGGTCAGGTCAGTATACAAAGTCATTTTGACATAAACGGTCAATACGTAGCTAAGAGCCAGACTTGAGTGAGCTGGAGTCTGAATCATGAGAAATTCGCCTAAGGCAACAATCTATTAGATACCAAAATGAAACCAACACACTGGACTGGCTATAAGCTGCGGAAAGATCAAATCTTCAGATCGATAATGACAAAAATGTGATAGCTCTTACTAACTGTAAATCCATATGTGTTCAAACAGTGCTACTAAGGTATGAGCATATTTAGTTGTAAATAATAAAGGAATATACAGAGTTTAATACAAGTTAAGTTTAGCATAATATTGATTATCAAAATATATATATATATATATATATTAATTTTTAGTCTATTTTAGTCTCACTTTTATTTGAAAAAGAAGCAAAAATCAAGGTTACAGTGACCAGTGTTGGGTAAGTTACTCTAAAAAAAATAATTACTAGCTACAAATTACACCTTCAATTGAGTAAGATTACTGTACTAATTACTCTCTTTAAAAAGTATTGCATTACTTATTAATTACTTTCTAAAACCCAAGGCAACCGCGACAAGTTGAACAATGCAAGGATATACATGAAACTGCTCTTTTAATTCACTCAAATAAATAATACAAAATTGCATAAATTATTCTTAAACTGACCAAAGTATTTAAAGGGAGTTACATTAAAGGTTAAATTAAAAAGGTTACAGATTACATTAAAATCATAAATTTTAACATCAGACCTTAAATTTTGATGTTAAATCCACTATTGTTTTTTATAGAATTGTACTATAGTCTATAAAGCATTGAATGCAATTGCATCAGAAGTAACTGTAATTAAATTACAGAAAAATTAAGAGTAATCCTTTACTTTACTTTTTCGAGGGAAAAGCAATTAAATTACAGTGACACACTTAAAATAAAGGTAAATGGGCATTTAAAAAAAATAAATATGCAGAAATATGACGATTATAATTTTAAAAAGTCACATATTAACTCTTGTGTTAAAACTTCACAAGTTCACACAGAAAAGGTTAGTAGGCGATTTTTGTTTTCACTCTAAAATCACGTTGACAGTCATATTGTTTGTCTTGTGGCTAATCAGTGCTGTTATTGTCAACTAAAACAACTGAAAATAATTTTTGTTAATTGAAATAAAGCTGAAATAAAAGATAAAAATATTAGATAAAAACTTGAACTTAAAGGGATAGTTCACCCAAAAATGAAAATTCTGTCATCATTTACTCACCCTCAAGTTGTTCCAAACCTGTATGAATTTCTTTGTTCTGTTGAACACAAAGGAAGATATTTTGAAGAATGTGTTAAGCTGAACAGTTTTGGGGCACCACTGACTTCCATAGTATTTTTTTCCTACTATGGAAGTCAATGGTGCCCGGTTACAAACATTCTTCAAAATATCTTCCTTTGTGTTCAGCAGAACAAAGAAATTTATACAGATTTGGAACAACTTGAGGGTGAGTAAATGAGTAAATGATTTATCATTTTTGGGTGAACTATCCCTTTAAAAAAAATGTGAACTGAAAGTATGTTTAAGTTGAATAACTAACATTATTAAACCTAAAAATAAAATTAAGCTAAACAGTAATACTTAAACTAAACCAAAATTAAAATGAATGAATGAATAAATAAATAAATACATACATACATACATACATACATACATACATAAATACATACATACATACATACATAAAATTATACCCCGGTTTCACAGACAAGGCTTAAGCTAGTCCGAGACTAAAATGGATGTTTGAGATGTTTTAACTAAAAGCAACTTGTACTGACACATCTTAAAATATGTCAGTGCCATTGTTTTGTCTCAAGATGCACAGTGAACATTTATAAAACCTAACTGAACTAAGGCCTAATCCTGGCTTAGGCTAAGCCCTGTCTGTGAAACCGGGCCTATAAGTATTGTAATATATATTGGTCCTAACACTTCCATTGAAAGTGCCTCACTATAACTCACTAGTTTTTTTTTTTTTTTTTTTTTTTTTTTAAAGAAAATGAGAGACCTGAGTGGATACATTTTTGTGGTAATCAATGCTATGCCATACAGTAAATTATGCTGATTAAGTTTAACTGGAAAAGAAGAATAGCCCTGTAGGGGTGAATTAACTAAGAATGAACTGTGCCAGCTTTAGTAGCTTAATGTTAAACTGCGCTTTCACAGAGTTTTGTGAAAATCAAAAAATTTAGCCAATTAAAAGGAAGGCATATACTGCACCAGCACAGATACCATCAAGTTAAACAGGATTGCGTGTGGTTAGTGAATAAGACGCAGATTTTTGTGCTGAAATAAAATGCAAAAGTGCCGCAATAGTTCAGTAAACACGCCCCTAAATTTTTTGGGATGATGACACTAACACTTTTGACACACAATCACATTATAAACCTAGCCGACTTTGAGTATGAAGTAAGAGTTCTGTAATTGCAAAAGATAATTAGTAATTTCACACATGAATGATTATGCGGGGTGATATTTCCCCACCAATTCGACATCTCAGTAAGTAGACTGGCACACGCCTCATACACAGATTCATTCTGAACAAATACAACGCGAAAACATCCATCAGCCTATTCAATATAATTACTATATATCTCTAAAGAGAAAGAATGAAGGGCTCAATTGTGCATTGAAAAAGGGCTCTCAGATGCAACAATGCTCCCAAGGTTCCCCATAGTGAGGCATTGCCATCATTTGTGAGGAGTTTCAGTCCCATTAAGTCCATCACAGTAATTAACAGCTTTCATCACTTCTCATGTTTGCACAAAACTAGCAAATACCTAAGCACTCAAGGAAATTGTGATGCTGTCTTATACAAGCGAATGTCTGAAGACTTCCAATAGCCTTTTAACCCGCTCCAGTTTGAGGTGAAGAACGAAACAAGTGTTTGTTTGTAAGCTGCAAAAGTGCAGCTTTATAAAAACAACTGCGAATCGGCCATGATTTAATAAAAATGTACAGCATGTGTGTCCACTTTACAGAGGACCAGAGTTGCTAAGTGGGCTTGTAAATCATCTTACAGTCTCACTGTGCCTGTGTGTCCTACATTATGTGTCGGGTAAGGATACTCATTATACACAATGTGACAAATTTATTCCGCAGCTGAACCAGTGCCCTGAAGAAATTGCTTTTATGTGGTGACCCTAATACTGATATTCCCAAAAAGTGCAAATTTAACATCAGAAAAAGTTGTTAAATAACTGCCCTACTAACTTTCAATTTTGTGTGCGTTGTAATGGTAGATGTGTATCATTATGTAGGCCGAAACATGCAAAACAGCTCAACTGAGACCCAATTATTTCCTGTGCACTACATGACACTCAATGATTGGCTCACAGCAGCTAAGACAAGGATTTTGTTTACATATGGCTACGCTAATTGTGCTTTACACCCAACACTTAGTCCACAGAAATACGAGCGCCCTGCTGTTCTTTAAATGAGCGCACATTTTTCAGCCATTTCGGGCCTCCTAAAATGGAAAACGGGCACAATCACACCAGGAGACAAGGTTGAATCCATAAAATGCAAAAGGAGCATGACCCGTGACAAAGCAGTTATTATTTGGAAATTACCAGCAGTCTCATTTAACATTGTTCGCTGAATTTTCGTGGGCGAAATCCAGTCATTTCAATAGGAATCTACATGTTCAGGAATTTCATGTGAGGGCGAAATATTTCCCTCAAGCAGATTTTGCAACCGATTCAAGTTAGTCGGATTCACCATGTTGACCAAAAGAAAACTACGTGGTTTGAAAATGACTCCTGTGTGAGCTGTGATTCATATATCACTACACTATTGACAATAGACAATGGATCTTTTTTTGCCCATGACATTTCGCTAATGTGGCCGCGTACCTTTACTTGTCGAAATATTTGTGTTTTGCACACCAATATACCTTATCACAAGGTATAAGTTCCCACAAGCACCATAATGTTAAAATATCATGAAATGGCTTGACAACCACAGTTTTCTGTCCTGTATCAACATACTTCCTGTTAAAACAGGAAGTCTACGTGGGGAATATCAAAGTCACAGCTATAAACCGTAATTTGCTACTAATGATGTCTACAATATACCCGGAGAAAGCCACGTATGCATAACAATGCTTTTTTAGAACTAGATAATGAAGTTACAGCAAGGGCTAATGTCGATATGCTAACAAGCTAAATCCCTTGTTTTGCTACTTGCTACAATTGCAGGAACTCATTTGCAATCTTGAGAGCATTTGATTGGACAAAAATCTGTGTAGTGCACTAGTCATCAATATTTTTGCTCCAAGAGAAATATTGTAAATGTGTCTATTTTCTAAAAGTGGATTTTGCTAACTTTTAGGAGTATGCTAGCAAACAGACATGGACTAAAAGCCACAAAGCTCTCATTTTTATTGAATGGGTTTTTAAGGAAAACAAAATCACTCCTAGGATGTCAGATCAAACTGGCCTAGTGGCTCTTATAGGGATAATTTTAGTCTTATTGGATACTGAAGAGTGCTAGACTATATTAGAATAGAGCTAAGCTAATGAAAGAAATGAATCTTGTTTCATTACCGATGGACATTTATGAGCCATCTGAACTGTATTAAGCTGTGATTTGAGTCCTGAGGGTTTCAGCAATTAAGCATAAACTGGACAATGGACAGTTACTGTACGGTGTCTGGCACATTGATTTTGACCGGACTGCCCTTAGCTTCTCCCTGTCTCCCTTCCATTACTAAGAAATGATCATAGCAATATAGGAATGTGCCTATGAATAAGAGCCATGACTTTAATATTGGTCCCATCTTCAAAGGCTTTACTATGAATTTCTGAGGGCAGTTTCACTCTGCAGCCATGATTTTTCCGTGAAATCACGATGTAGCAAATTTAGTTTGAAAGTTCATCTTCTTGTAGCATCTTTACCAAGGTCCAGTGCAAAGAGTTCATTATGTGCAGGAGAGGATATTGAATAAATGAGTGTAATGACTCTTGGCATGGTTTGGACTGACTAGAGAGATGAACACATCTCACAGCTAGCATTTTTTAAGCTCTCGTGGAGAGTCTACTCTGCTCAGACTAATAGACTGTAATGATGAAAATGTGCTCGAAGTACCCAACCAAAGATTCACGTCTCGTGGTTTGACTGAAAATAACAGGTCAGGCTACTCCAGGTAAGGCCATAAAAGAACCAGAGTGACCCAAACCTTTAATAATGTCTGTATTTTCTCCTAAATGCTGTAATTAATTGCAGACTATGCATGCGTGTGGCTGATAGAGACAAAATAAAACATGAAAACGAGAGCTTTATCCAAAACATCTATTCAAAGACCCCATGAAATCAAAATAGGAGTTTTAGTCCATGCATGTTAGTTCTGAGGTCATCTATATACAGTACATCTATTAATATTATTATCATTGCAGTGCACAGGTTTTCAAACTGGGGTCTGGGGGAAAATAGTGTTAAAAAAATAATTTATTATTGGTATTAAAAAGAAGTTAAAATTATAACTGTTTAATTTTAACATTAATAATGCTTGTGGGAAATCATGATTAATCAATTATTTTTTAGCCATATATTTTCTTCAGGTTTATATACCTAAAAGTAATAGAGGGTAGTAGAAAACAATAAATGTGTGAATTTAATAGACTAAGTATAAATACTTTTAAATATTTTTTTGAATAGTTTAATATTTTGCACATCTTTAAAATGTGTTTCTGTTTAACAGTATAAATTTCTCATCCTGCATTTAAGAATGTATCCAAATTTTTTTTTCAACAGGAAATACATCAACACAGTAAAGAAAGCCATTTCATGGTACCTTATGAAAACTGTAACTCTGCCACAATGACAAGTCCTTCCAAAGCCTTTCATTGTATGTTACCTGTAGAGTCTTTGCTATGGCTCATGCTCATACAGGTCTACTTCTTGATCATAATAAAGCTCTTATGTTTTCGCTTATTCTTAATACTGTCAGATGATCCAGCTGTGTCTAAGGAAAAAGATATGAATAGTCCTTGGAACAAGAACTCCTTACTGTCCATCTGTAAAATAGGCCTCAAATAAAGACCTTGTTGAGAGATGGCTCTCATGCAGGAGATGCAGGTTTTAATCTACCCTGCATTGTGCCTTTAACCAATTTTGTCCTGATTCTCTGAAAGGAAAGTGAGTGAGAAACAGCGAGAGAGAGAGCGAGAGGGAGAGAGAAATTCCAAATTCCAACCTCGGCATAATGTTGTTGCAATTGATTAGTGGTTGTTCATGGTGATCATTTTACAGAAACTTCCATACTTTAGCTCAATAAAATACAATGTTTGTTCAAGGCATAAGGGTGAGCAGAGGACAGTCTCGCAGACAGCAGAGGACAAACAAACCCTCAGGGCCATTCTATACTGCCGAGGCAAGTTTGAATTCATTTTTCTCAAAGAGAAATGTCCTAGGTCCTACGTAAGGACAGAAGACTTGAGGACAGAGTTTGTCACATTGACGTTTTATAGACTTCACTCATTAAAAACATTCTAATTATGAGATCAAAATAGCTTAAAAACTTAAATTAGAAGCAAATATAATATTAAGTTCTCAATTCTTTGAAATTCATAAATAAATAAACAATTTGCATATAAAACAAAATTAAAGCTAATTTATCTTGATACTTCACTTTTTACTTTGCCACTGTCACCGAAGGAAGTAGTCACTGGCTGTGGCTGAAATGAAAGGAGACAGTGTGGGCCGCCAATTGACCAATTTATTCACCATGCGACACACACCCAGGTCTGACCAGCCTGTGGTGGGCCTGCCTCTGCTGAGTGTCTTGCGATAAAAGACCGAAACATCCAATGGGGCCGTGGTACACAACTGACGATGTGTCGCATTGGTGTGAAGATCCACCTAAGAAGACTTCTTCAACGTGGACTGTGGTGGTGCTGAATTGTTCAAGGCAAGTGCTGTGCTGAATAGTTTAGGGATTGTAATACCTAGTCCTAGTAAGCGAATTGAAGTATATATACAGGGCTTGACATTAACACCCACCAACCAACCAAATGCGGGTGGATTTCAGCAGTGGTGTGTAACCCAGTCACCCCTACTAGCCACTTTGGTGGGTTGAATTTTATACAGTATATAATATATATACATTTTTCAATTGTAGTCTTTTAAAAAGGCATCTGAAATAATAAACTAAGTGAAATGTAGTGTTGTCAAAAATATAAATTTTTCAATACGTATCGATACTGAAATATCTGAAATGCTTCCAATACCCATTTTCCACAGAAGAATAGATACACGATACCAGCTTTGCTTTCCTCGCTCTCTTATCTCTCCGACAGCAAGTTGACACACAAACCCGCCTCACCTCACTCACTCACTTCAGTTGCTCCGGATGAATATTGTTGCAGTTACAGGGCTTGAATTTCTGCATGGGAATGCGCGCACACATAAAGCCGCATTTCAGAATTAAGGTTTTTTTTTTTCACTGCTTATTGGGCCCAAATAACATAAAATTTGGCAAGTATTCACATAAACACAGTCAGTTTTGTTTTAAGTGAACGTAAACAGTTGAGAAAGAAAACACATGCGTAACAGTATAATGGATCTGTGTGTCAGGTCTTAAAGTGACAGCAGCCTAATATACCTGCTGCCAAATTATGAGATAATATTAAAAATATCTATATGGCAGTTTTCCCCCATGCTATCGATGTTCTTTTGAGAACTTAATTTTTAATTTTATACTGTACTTATTAGTTGCTCATTTTTATGCCTATAACCACAAGCTAATTTATCTTGAAATTTGTTTTGCTACATGGTATCATCATTACTTTTCTGACACTTTTGTAGCCTTGGTATCTAACTAACTAACTAACTAACTAACTAACTAACTTCCTAACTAACTCACTCACTCACTCTCTCTCTCTCTCTCTCTCTCTCTCTCTCTCACTCTCTCTCTCTCTCTCTCTCTCTCACACACACACACACAAATACATAAATGGTATTTTTGTGTGTGAATATTATAACAGATTTTTTTTTTTTTTTTTTTAATTGTAATCCATTTCCATTGCTGTGTCATTGACTTGTGGTGATAGGCCTAAAATGAGCAACTAATAAGTATAATATTCAGGTGCAGAAGATTCTGCATAGTATGAACAAAGTAATGAATATAGATTTATATATGTTACATATAAAAAAAGGAAGAAAGAAAAAAAAAAAACTAATTAATTTTATCTCACTTCCTCACTGGGGAATGAGTTAAATTAAATTAAAGCTTAGTCGCTAAGGCAAATGTGCTGAAATGCATTTTAATTAGAACTTTTCTATCAAGTTCTATATCTTCTCAGCCACGGACCAACCCCATCATTGTACCCAGCTCATATTTCCCACAGTCCCTCAGCTCCTTTTTTTGCTCTTGCGCTGTCTAATTATATTGATGGCTAAAAAAGCTTTGGCAACAGGATTCTGAAAGAATTGCTGGATGATATCAGACTGGCTGACAGTGAAATAGTGCTTGCAGCAGTCGTGAAAAGAACATTTTGTGCAAGGGAAATTGCAGTTATTATGGTCCACGTAATGCTTGTACCTAACTTAAAGACGCGGCACACTGGCAGTGAAGAGCAGAGTGTAGATGGAGAACTCTGCGACTCTGGGCGACATGAACAAGCTTTTAGGGGAGACTTTTACGAATAGGTTGGGACTGGAGGCTTAGGTTGTATATTTACATTACAGTTCAAGTGACCCAAATCTGATTTTTTTCTCCCTTGTGGCACAGATCAGATATGACGCATGAACATGTAAGCAAGAAAAAAGCACATGGATTCCGATATTCTGTTTCAGGCCTCATTCATATGTGGAAATAATTCTGATATGAATCGGATATGTGCATTTGCTTCTGCTAATGCAGATCGGATATTCCTGTCAATGCGAGTCGTACGTCATTGAAAAAGCGACAGTGGCGAATGACGTCAACTCAGGTGGACACCAACCATGATCACTTGACTCTTTTCAATGGCACTATGGAGGACGAAGGCTCAACCAAATGTTTTGCTGACCTTTAAAGATGGTGTGAAAAGCAAAAGCTTGTATTATCATTTCGTCTGCATCCATTGCATATCGTGCAATTTTTACTTCCATTTTGACCTAAAGGTTTCTAGGGTCAGTACATCTACCTAGGATTGTTTCGCCAAGTGTATAGAGTAAATGCAGATATCTGATATGAAGATGTAAGCCGGTCGTCAAAAAATAGTCAACAAATCGGAACTGGGCATCAAGACCTGCAGTGTGAATGAACTTGTTTATGAACAAGACTTTTTGTTTTGAGTGAGTGTTTGGGTGAAGAGACCCAGTTTTAGAAGTGTTGAGGCGATAAGGTTAGGTATAAAAATACATCCCCTCCTGAAATATCTAGGTTTGGGAAATGGAAGCATCTGCAACTCTAGACATAAGTGTTATTTTTGCTGCTCTGATAAAGCTTGTGGAGGGGATGAACTAAAGAGTTTTTGAGAGGAAGTAATGTTCATTAGATTCTAGGTCCTTCAACCCTGCTCCTGAAGGCCCACTCTCCTGCAAAGTTTATTTCCAACCTGCTTCAGCTCACCTGCCTGTGATTTTTTCCCCAAGCACTCATGTAGAGCTTGATTAGCTGGTTCAAGTGTGTTTGATTAGGGTTCTAGACCCTAAACTCTGCAGGACAGTGGGTCCCCAGGAGCAGGGTTGAAAACCTAGGCATTAAATTAAAAACAGAGATGTGACTTCACTATTAAACTTTTCTCCTAAAGAGCTGCCTTGCTATATACTACCTACATAGACTTTTAAGACAGCATCTTAATAAAAATGGATTGAAAGACACGCTTGGCTCAAAAATAACTTCAACAAAGTTTGTTTTTAGCTTGATGCTAAGCTAATTAGCTACACACTAAGCATAAAAAATTACAACAGGAACAGTCTTCGTGTCAATGAAGTACAGTGACCAGACGTCCTTGTTTTCCGGAGACAGTTCTAGTTTTTGGTGTCCCCAACTAGAGCTGTCCCCAGAAATGTTCCCATTTTACAGCATGCAAATAAGCCCAACCAAAAGGGGGGCTGCAACTACTCTGATTACATAAAGAACTTAACCCAGAAAAGAGTTTTTCAAAAGAGTTTTTTCAAAAAAAGCCACCGTTATTGTGTTCAAGGTAATCTAATGCTAACTATTCATGTTAAATGAAAGTAATACTATTGTATGTAATAACAGGACCTGAACAATGTGCAGGATTGCTTTGCACACAATTGTAAACATTCCAGAAGGTTCAGATTTTTGGTGAATTGTATTAAAACCAATTAAGGTTTTAATATAGGCATCATAATAATTATTAATTATAACAATAGTATAATAATAATAATTAAAAAATAATTATACAAAATTGTATTATTCCTGTTTTTAAATTAATATATAAATGAGATTTCAGTGGTATTTTCATCACTGAACTAGGAAATGTCCCAGGTTTCCATTTCACTTTACAATGAAGCCTTAAAATACTGCCTCTATAGGTAGATTACTATATTATGTTCATAAATTGTTTCATTCTGGTACTTTCTGTACCAAAGAACCATGTGTAGATTTGATACAGGTTACCTAAGTAAAGCCTGTACGTAGAGAAATTAGCAAATCTGCCAGAATTGTTCCTTTAGGATATTAATTGACACATTATGTGATGGAGTCTCAGTGCAAAATCCCTCACGGCATCACAAACAAAATATAGACTCTGAGATTGCTGCTAATGAGACAGCAAAGTGTCTCTCAAGTCTTTGTTAAAGTTTTCTAGCTGTGCATTAGGAGCGGATAATCAGCAGTGTCCCACCATATGCTGCCCAGAAATCACTGGTTATCAACAATATCATCATAATTTTTTGTTTATTTCAATCAAGGACATTATGACAAGAGACATATTGGAGGAGAGGATGAGTTCTAACTGCTGAATCTTCAGCAGGAGGAGTCTTCCTTTGGGAAAGGCTATTTAAATTGGCTTAACGTTAATTAAACCGCACAGACAGTGAGTTTGAGTTCTTGGCATGCTTGGCGAAACATGTAACAGTGCTATCGTTGGCCATTTCTAATTAAGTAACGTATCAAGTTCAAAGGCCTTTTGCTATTTGCATAGTAATTGTCTTTTATGTTATTGATTCGAGTATGTGAAGCTGGCTCAAAACACTTATTACACGGCTCACTGGAATACTTGATTCTGATTGGTTAGTAATGACATTCCGAAGACAAATATTTTTTCCCAGTAACCAATTTCCTACATAGCTGTTGTAGTTTTTGCTTGTTTCTAGTATCACTATCTTTCTCTTCACATAATATTAATAATAATTATTTAAAATAACTCAAATCAGCATTCCCATTAATTTATTTTATGTATTACATACACTGACAAAAATGGTTGCATCTAAATTAACTGGTTATGTTATTTAATATTGCTGAATCAACCTAAATACACCATTAAAACAAATCTTTAAAGGTTAAATCAATAGCTCTTAAATGTAACAATTGCAGGATAGCACTTTATACAGTGTAGTTCAGTGCCATTAAGTAAATAAATAAATACATGAACATTAAATATTGATTTGAGTTTTTATATAATCTTCCATGTATCTATTGAGGCTTGTTTTTTTCTCAAAATTGATATAAACTCAGAATTGCGAGAACAAAAAGTCAGAATTGTGAGATATAAACTCAGAATTCAGACTTTTTAATCACAATTGTGATTTATATCTTGCAATTCTGACTTTATTTCTCACAATTCTGAGTTCATAACTTGCAATTCTGACTTTTTTTCCCAGCATTTTGAGTTAAAAACTCACAATTATGAAAAAAAAATGTCCGTAAGATAAATCATGTTGTAAAATAAAAAGTCGCAATTACCTTTTTTATTTTTTATTCCGTGGCAGAAACAAGCTTCCATAATCACCTTAAAGCTTACACTAATAAAAATAGTCCATTAGCAATTTACAAAACAATCCATCAAGCAAAAGAGAGAGCGAGTAATGCCGGTTTTACCCAGATGAGCGGTTTAAAGGTGCGTTCACGGCATGTCGAAATTACGAGATTCGGACTTGTAAAAAACATTCACGTCTTTGTAGAACTTGTAATTACAACTTGCAAACTCCAAATTTTCTGAGAGCTCTGACTTGTAACACCTGACTGCTGCAACGTCATGCGGAAACACTCAAAACGGCAGCAGCTTCAGCAGTTATGTTGTAATAATTGTTTAATAATTCCTATAACTGACTACAGTTAATGTCTTAATAAGGCAAGAATAATCTGAAAAGACATATCTGAGGATGTATAAATATAATACAGTTTAATATTGCTAACACTGAATTGTTACTGAATGGTTAATTTCCACAGAGTGTTAGCACAGGTAAATTGCTCTGGCTTTTTCACTAATGCAGCCCTGCAATCCCAGACATGCTTTTCCTTACAATCTCGCTGCTCTGATCTTTCATCAGAACTTACTTGCAGAACGGTATGGGGCATCCCGAACTTTAATCATCTTTGACCTATAAACCTTAGCCACTACAGTGCAAAACTCCCCACGGAGCCGCAGAGACCTCTCTATCTCTCTCTCGCACACACACTCACATACACACATAAACAGCAGTGGTTCAGCAATCAATTTACCTGAAGCACAGTACCGCTGAAAATTACTTAAGGAGTTCCTCTCTGCATGGCATGCCCTTCATTGCAGTGCACAAATGAGGATGCCTGTTTTTCTGACATTTTGACAGGTAAGATTGTGTTTTCCCATTTACAGCAATCACAAAACAACAATGACAACCTATAGAAGTAAAAAGTGGAAATAATTATGGCCCTTGTAGGATAACCAAATGTGACTTCAGACTTGAAAACAACCTACGTGCACTGATGGAACTTAACACTAAATTAATGCAAATTTAGATGTAGCACCTGGCTTGGCCTAGTAGTTAGAGCATAAGCTAACCACTAAGCTGTGGTGCTCAGACGGGAATTGCGGGTTCAAATCTGATTTGCAATATGTCATGATAACAATCTCACTCTTTCTACCTCATTTTTTTTCTACTTCCTACAATTAAAAGTGGAAAAGAAGACCACAAAAGTAATTACACACTGCTTGTGTCAACAAAGTGTGAGAGAAGGACTGCAAGGACCCTATATAAGGACCCTATTTGATATGCAAGTGACAGACTAAAGGCCTGTTCACACCAAGGATAATAACTATAACGATAAAGTTTTAACAGTCATTCTATTAGAATAGGGATTTTTTTTTTTTTTTTTTCAGCTGATGAACAATAAAAACATTGACATCAATCCTGCTTTTAAAGAGCTTGGGCATTAAAGCAGCAGACGACAAAACTGAAGCGTGCCCTAATAATAAACAGACCGTTGCATGCGTTGAAGTGGACGCTAATATAGTTATTGTTACAGATATGTTTATGGTTATCGTTTTTGGTGTCAACAGGTCTTAAGGCCTCTAAATTTTTAACATGATCAAAATTTTGCTGAAAAACCTGTTGTACACAATCTTCTACAAGCCTTCTGCCATCTGATTGATAGTTTAATCTCGTTCAAGTAATAAAAGGCCTTTAGTATAATTCTAAAAATGTATACCTTCAGGTTGTGGTACAGGTTGTCTTTTTGCGCTGAAATCTTTTATATTGTTAGTAACATTTCAAGATGAACACTACTGGACTTAAGTGACTTTACTTGATTATCTGTACATCATTTTAGAAAAATCATGTTAAAATGTATTTATCAAATATGATACATCAGGATTTTGAGGAACATTTATTTGTTCATCTCTCAATCATCATTGCATTGCATTATATGTTTTGCCTTCCACAATAAAAACTACAGCACTTTGATCATTAAAATTAGGCATTTAAATATCATCTTACTAAGATATATTATTAGAAGCAGTGTTGGGTGTTTTCACACTTTTAGGTGTGTGTTTAGGTTTGTGTAGATGAAGAGTCAGATGGATAAAAATCCAATACAAAATTTAATCAAAACAGGCAAAGTAATCCAACAAAGGTAGAGAAACACACCATAACACAAACGTGACCAGACAGAGACTAAGTGAACAGCAGGAACTTAAATACACAATGGTGATGAGCTAAATGACAAACAGCTGTGAAGATAGTTTGTGTCCATGGTAACAGATTAGTGGCAGGAAAATCAAACAAAGGAACACAGGAACTGAAGAATTACAAACTAAATGTCCATGAACAAAACTTAACTGAACATTATGACAGGTGTATAGCATTATTAAGTAATTAATTACTGTAATTTAATTACTTTTCCCTTAAAAAAAAAAGTAAAGTAAGGGATTAATCTTAATTTTTGTGTAATTTAATTAGTTACTTCTGACTACTTCTACTTGCATTAAATACTGTATAGACTATAGAACAATTCTGTAAAAAAACAAAAAAAAAAACAATAGTGCATTTAACATCTGATGTTAAAATGTATGTTTTTAATGTAACCTTCTCCCTTTAAATTGTTTGGTCAGTTCAAGAATAATTTTTTTGCAATTTTATATGATTTATTTGAAAGAATTAAAAGAGCAATTTCATTTCTATCCTTGTATTGTTCAGCTTTGAGTTTGATTTGGGATTTAGAAAGTAATAAGTAATGCAATACTTTTTAGAGAGAGTAATTAGTACCATAATCTAATTAATCTGCTGAAAATGTAATTAGTAACTGGTTACTTTTTCAGAGTAACTTACCCAACACTGATTGGGAGCGATAGAGTGACAGCTCTATACAAGCCACCAGAATTTCATCTTAGAATTTCATAAAACCATATTATCCATATTCTTATACTGTATGTGCGATAAAAACCTGATGCATCAGATATGATGTTCAAAAAACACATATGCAAACTTTTTTTTTTTTTTTGGAAAATTTAATAAGATTTTGTCTAAAGGCTTGTCTCAGCTGCATTTGGGACAGAGCCTGCAGACGTTTGACTTAATCTTGAAATGTAGAAAATATACCGTGAAATTACATAAGTATTCATAATGCTGTCAAATTGAGGTAAGAAAAAGAGAGAGTTGTTTCATTAGCGTACAAACAGCCTGTGCCGCCCACTGACGTGAACAATGTGGACAGTCTCTGTGGACAAAGAGTTTTCCACTAGGAAAGTCTGTCACATCGTTTCCTTTCCCATCATCACAAACATCACTGCATCACTGATGACAGATTAGGAGGTGGAGTGTGCTTTTTCGTTTCACTTTAAAGTCACCTTTGTCTCTGCTGATGACAAGGTCAGTGCTTTCAGATTTGAAGCTTAGGCAAGGACTGTTGCTATGTGACCGCAGGGTGATATGTGTTGTTTAAATATGCCATTGCTTTTTCTGCTATTGTATGTCTCAGAGAATAACCTTGTCATACAGTCTATGGGCATGTGGTTTGAGCGAACAAGCCCACGCAGATTCTTGGGAGCCTGCAGGTCGAAGAGCAGACAGTGCTGGGTAAGAGTTGTGTTTATGACATATAGTCAAACCAAAATTTATTGACACCTTCAACATTTCATTCACTATTACAGTTTATTCACTATATTTTAAAAAATTGTTGTAAAATATGACAAGATCTCAGAGTTAAACTGTGTCAGAAAAAAATAATCTTAATTATGTCAGATAAGACTTAAGCAAAACATGGTCAGGTCAAAGTGTCTGAATAATTTTTGGTCCCAAATTATTTATCAATTTTACTGGTAGTCCACTGTATGAAGAATTTTTGGGTATAATATGTCACAGTTTACTTTATTTTGCTATCCTCACTTACATAAATTAACTATAGTGTCCTGCACCCACTAGTAAAAAAAATTATGTACACTGTAAATTTTTTTTTTTTTTTGTAATTTATTACAGAAAAAATATTGTAAAAGTACTATAGTAAAAACATGTTTATTGGTTGACAGTAAATTTCCTTACCATAACTGTAAATGGTTTAATTGAAAGTGTTTTAATGTAAAATACTGTCAAATGTATGTTTTTTTGCAAGTAAAAATGAATAAACTACCATAAAACTTACAGTGAAAACAGTAAATGGACATTCCCAAAAGTCCCTGATTGAGGCATCACATCATTATATTTTATTTCAATAGTTTTGATTATTCTTATTTTTGTTAGCAGTAAAAGGTGATTTGTGTTACATTTAATGTTATTTAATTTGGGCAATATTCACTAACATTTCAATAAAAATGTCATCATATTATAAAAAATAAAGGATTTTTATCCAAATCAACAGACACACACACACACACACACACACACACACATACACACACACACACACACACACACAGGTTTGTTTTTGTGAATTGTGAGGACATTCCATAGGCGTAATGGTTTTTATACTGTACAAACCGTATTTTCTATATACTATTTTCTATACACTACCCCTATCCCTAAACCTTCCCATCACAGAAAACTGTGCACGTTTTTACTTTCTCACAAAAACTCATTCTGTATGATTTATAAGCCTTTTGAAAAATGGGGACATGGGGTAATGTCCTCATAAGTCACCCTCTCCTTGTAATACCTATGTCATACCCATGTCATTATACAAATTTGTGTCCTGATATGTCACAAAAACACGCACGCGCACACACACACACACACACACACACACACACACACACACAAATATGCAGAAAAAAATAAAACAGGAAATTATATCATAGAAAGGAACCCCCAAAGAGCCTTGGGCTGCGTTCCACTCCACTTTTAGACATGCACTCGCAAACTTCCCTAAGCACTTCCCCTTGGGGGAATCCCTGCTGCCATTTTGAAGTGCATTCCACTTCGTGAAGTGGACGAGGGAAGTTTATATTAACAGACATATGAAGTGTACATATGGAGTAGACTCGCTCCCTCGGTCAAAATCGAGGGAGCGAGTCTACTTCATATGTACACTTCAGGCAGCTCCATATACCACAATGCAACATGATTGTGACGTCACTGCATATTGCGTTTAATTTACCCCATCACAAACAACTCTATGATATATATATATATATATATATATATATATAATTTTTTTTTTTTTTTTTTTTTTTAAATATCTAAAACAACCCAAACACACCTATATACATATAGAATGCTGCATTAAACAGTTTCGTAAGGGGAAAAAAAATGTAAATAATAAATCAACTCCATAGCAGATCAAGGGCTTAGGACGTTCCAGTTCAGTCCATTGCAAGGGTTCCGCAGGTAGTGGGCACTCATGCAACGTAAGCAATGACATACATCTGAGTCAACGAGACTGAGGGAAGTTAGCGAGGGAAGTTAGCGAGGGAAGGGCATAAAAAAACGAACTGGAACGCAGCCCAGGTCAAGGTCACTACATAAAAGGTAAAAGTATCAGAAAATTTGGCATTTTTATGACATGAGGTTTAATTCAGTTTGTAAATTGTCATGTAGGCTAAATCCCTAAAACTTAAAATTTAGGAATTATATGAAATGTTGAATTAATAATTTATTATAAAAAAATCCATTGAAAAGTATATTTAATTTTTTAAATGTAAAAAGTGTAAGGAAAATGTATTAATAGTTTTTATTGATGGTTGCACTACATGACCTTTTTCGAATTACTACATTTAAACATTTGTAAAAAGGAAATCAACATAAATACAAAAAGAAATTCCTATGAACCTGGCTTGTGTTTTAAACAATTTTTTTCTTTATCATCTTTGTTGTTAATCATTTGTCATTGACCCTCGCATATGCAGAACAACTTCCTTTAGCAGACGGCATCTGTTAATTCACTTTCATGTGTTCACAGGCGGCACTTGACCTTTCCAATATGGCCGACGCACAGATGTGTGGTAATTAGGAAGAGCTGCTAATGCGGCTTCTGTATTTATGTATTCTATGACGTACACACCAACAAAAGCAAGTCGCCTACAGCGTGTAGATTTAATGACGCTCTCCATTTCAGCCACAACTCAGATAAGGTTTTAGCAAAACACTGTGAAGACATCGTTAAAATACACTACATGGATTCAAATGACCCAACTCACCGAGAGTCTATGCTGAGTCATAGACTGACTCAGTACGCATAATGTATGATAGCGAAGAGGGTGGCTCATGCCATTGTGTGTGAAATATGAAAACAGGACATGATTATTGCATCAGATAATAGTGACCAAAACACAGCCAGTCACTCTTTTTCAGGATAGCAGAATGATGAGACCACGGTGCGTGCCAGTTTGATCCTGTAGAGCGAATGCTGATGGGGAGATTGAGAGACAAGCCAAAAAATATCACATGCGCATAAACGACAACAGCACAACAGCCTGCCGAGATAATGATATTCTATCCTCCTCTGCAGTAAAAGCCTGCTCCGTTCAGGCTTATTTGAATACCTCCATCAGTTTTACACAGAACATTGAGCTACTGTATATAATAAATATTGATAGGACTGGGAACATCTAGTGTGTGAGACAACAAATCTGCAATCAGCATTTAGCCGTTAGAAAGCAGGAAATCCTACACTATCGCTTATAGCACAAAACAGTCATTTCCCATTAAAGTAAAATCATTCGAAGTGTTTCACAGACAGTTGCACCCAGGTGAAAGGAATACATCGGTATGCAGCAGCCCTGTTAAGCACTGCTGGAGCAAACGGAGCAGACAAGATGAAATGTACATTACTGATGACTGCATTAGATAACTACATCAAAACGTCTCAGCTTTGTGCAAGATTCTGAAGGACCTTGAAGGGTTCTGCACAATGAAAAGCGAGACAATTATTTTCTTTCTCATAATGGGCTTGTCAAAGGCTGCTTTCTGCTCACTAAGAGAGGCCCAGGATGTCGTCTTTTATGTCTGCTGCCTGTTTCCTCTCTCTACTTTAGAAAGGCTTAGGGGGGAGAATCTGCACGATGACATGTTGACAAAGTAGCCATGTTTCTCTTCCCTGACTGTCGATTTCAAAAAGCTAACTATATCATTCCGAATTGCAGAGCCACGCAACCGATGACGGTGCAAATATCAAACTACTTGAAGTGCATGAATATGCTATTACCAGACAGAAAAATAACTCTGCTGTTAAACCCATTTTCTCTTCTGAAACAGGCCATGTGCACATGATAGTACTTATTTTTATTATTTATATTACTCAGAGCTATATTTGATGATGTAATGGAATTTAATATCAGTTAATACAAGTTACAAACTAGATTTTCAAGTCATTTATGTAATAGAGACTATAAATGCAAAAGAATTTAATGCCTCTATGCTTCATCCTAAACAGTTTGTTTATGACAGGCAATGTGCATTTACAGATTTACAGATTACAAATTTATCTCTGTTTATATGGTTAATTAGCTCAACTCATTATATAAATGACACACCATTATATAAATGACATTTTCCACATGTTTTAATTTAGACATACATATAGATTTGTTCAAACAAATCTGTAGAGTTTTTTTTTTTTAGGTCAATGAGCAACAAAAACAACAACAACAAAAAATCAATCATGAATAAATAAATTGAAAGGGTCACACTAAAGGTTGTCTACTTGAATGACATTTCTGAAGAATTTATTTATTATTTCAAATGTTTTGCATACATAATTGCTTGACTATCACAGTCTATTAGGGACTAGTTGGATCTATTAGGGATATATATATATATATATATATATATTATACACACACACACACACACACACACCAATTTGGAGGCCAAGTCAACACCTCAAACTCGTTGTTGTGCTCCTCAAACCATTCCTGAACAATTTTTACTTTGTAGCAGGGCACATTATCCTGCTGAAAGAGGCCACAGCCACCAGGGAATACCGTTTCCATGAAAGGGTGTACATGGTCTGCAACAACACTTAGGTAGGTGGTATGTGTCAAAGTAACATCCACATGGATGGCAGGACCCAAGGTTTCCCAGCAGAACATTGCCCAACGCATCACACTGCCTCCGCCAGCTTGCCTTCTTCCCACAGTGCATCCTGGTGCCATGTGTTCCCCAGGTAAGTGATGTATCCGATTATCCACATGATGTAAAAGAAAACGTGATTCATCAGACCAGGCCACCTTCTTGCATTGGTCTGTGGTCCAGTTATGATGCTCACGTGCCCACTGTTGGCGGTGGACATGGGTCAGCATGGGCAACCTGACTGGTCTGCAGCTATGCAGCCCCATACACAACAAACTGCGATGCTCTGTGGATTCTGACACCTTTCTATCAGAACCAGCATTAACTTCTTGAGCAATTTGAGCTACAGTAGCTCGTCTGTTGGATCAGACCACACGGGCCAGCCTTTGCTCCTCACGTGCATCAATGAGCCTTGGCCGCCCATGACCCTGTTGCCGGTTCACCACTGTTCCTTCCTTGGACCACTTTTGATCGATACTGACCACTGCAGACCGGGAACACCCCACAAGAGCTGCAGTTTTGGAGATGCTCTGACCCAGTCGTCTAACCATCACAATTTGGCCCTTGTCACACTCACTCAAATCCTTAAGCTTGCCCATTTTTCCAGCTTCTAACACGTCAACTTTGAGAAATGTTCACTTGCTGCCTAATATATCCCACCCACTAACAGGTGCCATGATGAAGAGATAATCGGTGTTATTCACTTCACCTGTCAGTGGTCATAATGTTATGCCTGATCGGTGTATATATATATATATATATATATATATATACACAGTTGAGCTCAAAAGTTTACATACCCCTTGCAGAATCTGCAAAAATGTTAATCATTTTAACAAAATAAGAAGGATCATGAAAATTGCATGTTATTTTTTATTTAGTACTGTCCTTAATAAACTATTTCACATAACAGTTGTTTATATAAAGTCCACAAGACAAAAAAATAGCAGAATTTATAAAAATGACCCCATTCAAAAGTTTACACACCCTTGATTCTTAATACTGTGTGTGGTTACCTGGATGATCCACGACTGTGTTTTTGTTTTGTGATGGTTGTTCATGAGTCCCTTGTTTGTTCTGAGCAGTTAAACTGAGCTCTGTTCTTCAGAAAAATCCTCCAGGCCCTGCAGATTCTTCAGTTTTCCAGCATCTTCTGCATATTTGAACCCTTTCCA